>JXCR01139434.1:68831-82193 GCA_002079205.1 Phalaenopsis hybrid cultivar
TTGAAACCTGTGAAAAAACGCTGCTCATATTCAGTGTTTCAAAAAAAACATCCTCACCTATAGTTCGTTAACAAAGCAAGTGTAAAAGCTGAAAAATAACAAACTCTTCTGTCAGCTGTTAAATTTTGACCAAGGAAGTCCATGCATGCCTGTTTAAATAAGGAATCTTATCTTTCATTCTAGAACTGAGAAAGCAGCTTTGTAAAATTCATAGTGCAAAAGGTTCTATCAAATTGGAATAGATGGTCAGCTAATCCATTCAAGCAATAGCAAAATAAATCCCAACTAAAGCAGCTCATGACAGTAATTCACATGATTGAAAGAAGCGTTATAGTTAAGACCATATTCGGCACACAAGCACTGAGCATACATAGTGCCTACCTTAATGGTGCATCCTGCTCAGTAAACTCACTTCCACTGGAGTCTGACTGGGGGTAAAAGAATTCCATACAAGCTAATCCATTTGTTGATGCCATTCCCTCCGCATAAAGAATCTCCAATTTAGAAGGCTCGTAGTCAACTCTGGATATTTCAACCACCTGAAGAAGTGTTGGTTGATAACCAAATAAAGCACAAAATAAACAACAATCTTTCCCGGGGACAAAATTCAATATAAAAACGATAAAAGAAGATGCTGATTCAGTGAAAGATCGAAGCTGTCAATAAAGTTGAATCAAAATAGAAAATTATCTAATAATCAATTATGTTTTAGTTAAAGGCACAAAATTAAAATCAATTTTAATTTATAGGTCACAGTCTAGTAATGACAAAAGAAGCCACTGTATTTCAAAATAAATAAAAAGTAAGCAGTAAAAATCAGATTCACCAATAAATATGAAGTGTATAGACAGTTTCACCGCCAAAACATATTCTAACTCACGCCCAACAGCTCGCTCAGGCAAAAATGAAAAGTAAACGTTATGTAGACAATATTTGGCCTTGGTTGGTTATCTTCTCCTATTATAAAAATTTGTTTCAAAGATGTTTTTAAAAGAGAACAGTGTTTTAAAGCAAGGAGGAAAAAACAATTTGAAATAGCATATAAGTGGAGTTTCATAGGAAACCATTTTATATTAGCATTAAAATCAAACGGATTTCTCTAAAATATATAACCATAAATACTTAAACAATTAGCCATGCCCTTTAAGATTAAAGGCCATCAGGAGAATACTAAAAATAAGTGTCATTAAGCTATATCACAATTGTCTTTTAAGGTAAACGCTATATCCTCTAATAAAATAAATACAATTTAATCATCTAATTTTGGGGTAATTAACTTCACAGATCTATCGGAGCTTTATCAGCAATAAGAGCTAAATGTAGAATCCCAGAAATCTGTGATCTACTACGATGGTTGTATAGAGTTTTAATGAGAAAAATGTAAGCTTCCAAAAAGTAGGAAAGTGCATTAGAAGATAAAAATTGAAGAGCTAATGTGCTGAGATATGGATTACTTCCACTCAAACTTTGATTCTCCTTCTGTGTTTAATTCTGAGGATTTTTCGCAGTAGACCTTCTAATTAATAATCCATAATTTGGAAAAGAAATTAAATCTGGACAAGGATAGTTTGCTAGAACACTTGTCAGAATCAGAAAGAAAACTGCCAAACAAGATTTTCACATCAGAAGGATGGGTGTCGACTACATTAGCATCTGTGAGAATAGAGCAATGTGGGCTTGTGGAGAAAGAGTGTAGCAGGGTGGGATTAAGTGACGATAGACAATAAACACGGGTTGGTAAGGTCAATAAACATGACTGATGGCCCCAACAATAGCCATCAATGGATGGAGTGATGGTGATGGGAGAAGCTAAAAAGGATCTATTGATGGGAGAAGAGGTTGATTTAGTAAATAAGTTATATATTTAAAAGATAAACTTGTATTTTGGTGTATTTACAATAGCAAAATGATATGAAGTTTATCAATGGAGACTAATTACAATCTTTGGATGCCATAACTTTTTGTACAATCTAGGACATGTCACTTCAATATTAATCCATAATATTATATACATCAGGAAGGATAATGCTTATATGATTACCTTAGGAAGGAGAACTGAATTGCATGCCATGTTTTTAATGCATTGTATACGATAAAAGAAAGACATCCAGGTCTGATCTCCATTAAGAGTAGATGTGCTTTCATTTGATAAGTCAGCAAGTTTATAATATGTGATGAATCAATGTGGGCTCAGGAAATTCATGCCTAGCTCTCCCAAGCTTTTATTATTTCGAGTCCAATTTCAAGAGGTAGACCTAATCTTAGATAAGACACTATCCAAAAATTTCACCCTTAATTTGTGAAGTCGAACTTTTGATTAAGAGAAATCATCAAACGTGAAGTACTTAGCATATAGTAGCAACAACTTTGGTTTAAGATATAAAAAATTTCACTATCTTTAGCTTTAGAGTAGATGATGTGGGAATGATAACTAAGATCTCATGATTCTATCACCCCGCGTTATCATGTACTATAACCTTAGTCAAGAGAGATTATTGACTCAACCTAACCAAATGAACTTGTTAACAGCATGGGTAATATGTCTAAGAAGACATTATAAAAACTTGGGGTGAATGTTTGTCGACGAGAAAAATTAAGGCGAAATTTAACTAATAGAGGACATTTTGTTTTAACGCGTGCACCTTATGATTCAAAACTCAATGAGGCTGAGCCCTTGATGAATATTTGAGATTTGGTTATAATGAAGCATAATAGTGCCATTTTATAACAATCACCTTGTCAGAGTCTTAGCCGCTCCTTTATTGTGGTATCATTTGATAGTGAAAACACAATGAGATGTCACATGCCCCATCATTACTAGCATGAGATCTTTTGAAAGTGACAATAGTGGTTACTTGACATGATATTTAGCTTTTTATGGGCTGAGATTATCTTAAATTTATCACACGCGGCAAACTTTTAGATTGTATATATATATATATATATATATATATTTGTGTGTGTGTGTGTGTGGGTGCGCGCACGCGTGTATTGAGTATATCTAAATTTAGGCCTCAAAATAATTTGTATAATACTGAGAGGTATTCAACGAAAGTCCCCTCCAATTAAAATTTATTATTAACATAGCCAACATTAAGGTAGATAAACGACTTGTTTTTTTTTTATTTCTTTAGACTTTATCAACTTTGCTCGCTTGTAAAGGAATACATCCAAAAATTGTATGATGCTTTAATTTTCTTAAATGCTTATTATGCTTTAGATCTTATTGACTTTATTCCATGAATAAAGGATTAGGTGTGTAGATTGAAACTAGTTATATTTGGCAAACATGACTAGAATTTTTTTTCCTTTTCCTTATCTTTGAGAAAAGAACTAATGTTGTTATGTGTAAAAAGAGATAAAATGTCTTTTTTTATGACAAGAACATCTAATGCGTGGTCAATCTAGCAACTATAGTTCTTATGATAAGAATCAAACTTCTCATGTAAATCTTATGAATCTGCTCTATACACCGAATTGAACACCATAAAGGGTGCATAACTATTCATGAATTTAATTTTTAAAGGGGAAGTTCGCAAAGTTTCAAATAAATGTATATTTTTTAGAGCAATTGCATGCCTTTCAATGAGAAGTTAAACTAGAGCTTTAGTCTAATTGATACCACAATGCATATAAGATTAAGGATCTGTTTGGGGCAGCTGCAGCTTATTGAATAATCTGCTGATAAGTTGATTAAAAATAATCTGTTGATAAGCTAGGTGCAGTGGCTATCACAAATTTTTATTTTTTTGAAAAATCCAGATCGTTGCCAATAAGCTCTCACCACACTTAGATAGGTGCAGTGTGAAAAAGCTGTTTTCTGCATTTTGAAAACGCATAAGCTACCAAAACGCAGTTTACCCAAACAGGTCAGGTGTGTTTTCAAAACGCCGCACCAAATAAGCTGCCCCAAACGGGCCATAAGTAAAGTTGAAAAGAGAAACTTTTCCAGGAAGTTGACATAATTCTAGGATGAACCATTGAGAAACAACTAGCAGGCTTCTATAACAGTAATAAAATAGTATTACTTTGTGGTGAACCATCCTGTCGTAGAGCAGACCATCCTATCATAGAACACACACACACACCCACACACACAAAATAATATGTGCAAGCCTTGGAGTGTTTTGAAAATAGTCTGTTAAGATTAAGATTTATCATCAATACGGCTATGATTGAAATATGTAATTGGCGTTGCTCTGGAATTTGTTAATTCTACTCATCTATGTGCAGAGGATTGGATTCATAATTTGTATCATACTTTAATTCACTTTAATACTTACTATTTTCTAAACCTCGTCGGCGTTACTCAAGCATAGAAAATTAGGTCAACAAATTGGGACTTAAGGTATTATTTTATAAATATGATGATGAGAGTTTCCATTTTAAAATGGTTTTCATTGAGAACGACACTAATGACCTTATGCAAATGTAGTGATGCCTTTTTTTTTCATGAGATGAAAATCAAATTCCCAAACCAATTTTATCGACTCCAATCAAAATGAGGATAAGTATCAAACTCATTGAGTGGGAGATATGACTATCTTATAGGAAGAGTAGCCAACCTGATAGCATGCATGTTTATTGCTGAATATCATTTTGAAGGACCACATTTTTTAGAGCAAATGCATGTTGAAGTGTATTAATTTGAGTTTAATTTATCCTTTAGTCTATGCAGTATTATGTAAAATTAAGTTTTAAGTATTTAATATATTCATTGGAGCACATGCAAACATTTAGTTTCACAGATTTGAATACAATTTAGAGAGCTTAAATGCTTTTAAAGGAACTTGTATAACTTTCAAGAGATTGTATTGAAGTTGAAAATGCTCATGAAACATAAATGTATAACTTGAAATTATCGAAATTTATAAATATGATGAATATTTTATCTTTAGGGTGCATGCAATATTTCATTTTTTTAATTTAAAAAGCTATTTTCTATCCTCTTACATGTATGTACAACGAATCTAATGAATTAAGTTGCAATCAAAATTCATGTTGTACATTCAAAATCAGATTTGCTTGTGTTTAGTCCACAACTTAATTAATTTTGAATGTTCATTGAAGTTTCATTTGTGTTTGTTTATAAACTTTCAAGTCCATTGCAAGTTTTATTTGAGTCCTATATTCAAATTTGTGATCAATTTGCTGCTCAAATTTTTTTCATATTGAAGCAACTTGCATGACGTTTTTGTTTCAATTTTGTGACAATTTTTTTTTTGAATTTACACTTCATTTTTGTTTTAGTTTTGTATAGGTATAAAATAGATTTCTTTTAATTATTTCAAGAAAGTCCATTCACCATTAATTTTGGAGGCCTCCCCATATNTTCATTTTTGTTTTAGTTTTGTATGGGTATAAAATAGATTTCTTTTAATTATTTCAAGAAAGTCCATTCACCATTAATTTTGGAGGCCTCCCCATATNTAATTTACGCTCCATTTTTGTTTTAGTTTTGTATGGGTATAAAATAGATTTCTTTTAATTATTTCAAGCAAGTCCATTCACCATTAATTTCGGAGGTTTTTTGTTCAATTTGAAGCAACTTGCCTAATGTTTTTGGATTCATTTTGCCCTCTCTCTCTCTCTCTCTCTCTCTCTCTCTCTCTCTTTGGAATTTACCCTCCATTTTTTGTTTTGGTTTTTGTATGTGCCTAAAAGACATTTGTNCTCCCCATATACATGACATTTTTAGTTCAATTTGAAGCAACTTGCATAATGTTTTTGGATTCATTTTGCCCTCTCTCTCTCTCTTTGGAATTTACCCTCCATTTTTTGTTTTGGTTTTTGTATGTGCCTAAAAGACATTTGTTTTAATTATTCAAAGCAAGTCCATTCACTATTAATGTCGGTGTCCTACCAACATCTCCCTCAAGAGTACCTACGGAAATGATTAGTCAACCATTAAACAAAAAAAAAATGAAAAAAAAAACATGTGAACCATAATCAATGAATTTTTACCCCAGTCAGCTAACGAACATAGGAATCTTTATAACTAAGCGAAAAAATTTTAACATAAATTTCCTCGTCGCATCATGACACGTGGGTATATAATTTTTGGCGATCCNCCCAACATCTCCCTCAAGAGTACCTACGGAAATGATTAGTCAACCATTAAATAAAAAAAAAATGAAAAAAAAAAACATGTGAACCATAATCAATGAATTTTTACCCGTCAGCTAACGAACATAGGAATCTTTATATCTAAGCGAAAAAATTTTAACATAAATTTCCTCGTCGCATCATGACACGTGGGTATATAATTTTTGGCGATCTAGAATCTTCTTTCCCACCACAACAAGAAGAGTGTACGAGGATTAACACCACCAAAAAGGTCTCAAATACTAGGTTTTGACAAGTGTTAACAAAGATGCATGTGTATTTAGATATTGCATTGCAATGACTTTTGTATTTCTGCATTTGAGCACATGAAACAATGAATAAATTAGCAGGTTTATATGTTCTTCGATAAGTACAAAAATTCTTTAATTTCTTATTTTTAATCTTTTTATCTTTTTCTCCATTTTTTTCTTCTTTTCTCACTTTTCTTCTCACTTTTATTCGGGTGTGCACTATTTGTTCAAAACTGAAAAAATCAAACCGGGGCCGAATCATGATAGCCAAAAGAAACTTCTAGATTCATTCTTTAAAAATTTAAACAATAGTGGATCTCTGAAAATGCAAATCATATGTCACAACTTTTTCTTTCTCAAAAATAAATTCACGAAGCTTTGACATATGTCACAACTTTTTCTTTCTCAAAAATAAATTCACGAAGCTTTGACCTCCATATCTACTCTCCTTCCCACTTGAGACCTTTTGGTGGCAAATTCTTTGATTTAAAATATAAGTCTCATGCTATAATGTTCACTTTGGAGAGCATGCCTCAGTTAGTGTTGAACTATCATGACAAATCATAAGTTTTTGAGTTACCTATCTATTTATCTTCTTGCATATTATATCTGTGAAAATTTTGGTATGTTTATGTGATAGCATGTTGGTTGGTGGAACACTTTTGGATATGACTAATCGGGCCAATGGTCCCACAAAATTATGACTCTACAGGAAATCACCGGGCTTCTTAGGGTTGGTATTGACCGTTTCAATTTCAGGATGTATGTTAAAACCAACAATATAAATAATATATGAAAAATTGGATAATAAGAAACTTAATTGGAAACAATTGCATGTTTTCTTATGATGATAAGTAAGCATATTTGATATTTATCACTCTCTTGTCATCTTATGATGTTATATATGCACATAATAATTGTCACTATTTATTATGCATATTGTATGTCTCATTTTCTTTGTCATTTATGCTTTACTAATTAACTATTATTTGTTGAGTTTGCCTATCAAACTCACTCGATATATTTGCATAATAAGTTCTATTCTGCTACTAGCAAGATCGTTTCTACTGGAGCAGTTTTTTCAGTTTTAGATTAGTTGTCTTGGAATTTTTTTCGGTATGGGCTTTAGCTATTGTATGTTCTTTTTAGGTCTAGTTAGTCGTTCATTGTTATTATTTCAGTTTTGATTTGAACAGTTTTTTGTTTTCCTTTAAATTGTATCAGTGGACTATTTATTATGGAATAAAATTGATATTTTTTGTATATTTTTGTTGTTATTTGCATACAATATTGTTTTTGCAAAAATATAAAACAAATTCAATCCATTTCATCACCCCTTGCATTATCAGGGTGTACCGCCTTCCAGACCCAGGATGTGACAGCACATGCATGCATATTTCATTACTTCCATGTGGAAAATCATATTAACACGTCAAATCAATTTGATCGATTCACTTTGATTATTGCATTAAGGAGTTCACAAGTTATTACTTTATAGTGACTTCAATTCTCATAAAAACTTCTTGGTGTGACTTTGCAAGGTAAATCCAATCATGGTCGGGATGCCCCATGCTTTAGAATACTTCCTTCCCTCTTCACCATCAGTGATCGTTCAGAGATCATGTGAAGAGGTTGTTTAGTTACTTTGAAATTTAGAACAAAAAGGACGATGCCAAACTTCGCATCGATGAGACTCTTGCAAAACCTTTCTACTTTCTCTCTTACTAGGATCTTAGTTTAATGTTAGAAAAAGAGGTGTACCAACGGGGCTTAGGGTATCTCTACAACCCCCACAAAGAGGTGTACCAGCGGTCAAAGACAGTCGCCCCTACAAAGATGGGTACCAACGGTCTAGAAACAGTCATACCCATTAAGAGGTGTACCAACAGTCTTCAGGTATAAATCTTATGTCCAAAACCGATTCAGAATTAAATCATTCGACTAAAACAAAATGTCGAATGTGACTAGAGAGCCAATCCCTTTTCAAATATCAACATAAGGTCCTAGAAAGAAATAAAATTGAGAGGTTTCGCAAGTCTCACCGACACAAAGTTTGATGTCGTCCCTCTTGTTCTAAGCTACAATGTAGCTTCACAACTTCACATAATCGTCGGACGATCACCAGCAGGAAAAAAAAGTAGGAAGGAGTTCTTCCAAAGCATTATGCATCCCAATCATGACTGGATTTACCTCACAAAGGAGCACCAAAAAGCTTGTATGATAATTAGAGTCAGTATAAAGTAAACATGTGTGTACTCATGAATGAAATAATCAAAATGAATCAAGCCAATTGATTTGAATGCAAGCTAATATGATCATCCGCATGGAAGTAATGAACTATGCATGCCAATATCCGATGTTATAATTTTCATATGAATGATAACAATGACGATCATGGCTTCAACAATCATTCATAGGTTTTTTATAAAAATAGTGGAATGTTATGTATGTGAAGATTTTCTTCTTTATTATCTATCAATTTCTACACCAAATGGCATATACATTCAAAAACTCTCATGATTTTCAATATGCACAAACTCCACATACATGTACTCTTGATAAACCACACTTCAAATGCAAGAATAAGATTCAAGTATACATGGATTCTAAGCTACACCAATTCACATGAAATTTAAGAATGACAAATGTTATTTTATATGCATGAATCTTTAATAACCAACACAATGTATGAAACATAGACTTCAAACGTGCCTAGATATGCATGATGATGAGCATGCATGATAATATAGTGATAAATAAGTATGTCACTAAAGTCTTATATATTAATGTATCTAACACTTAAACATCCATTTTACATACAAAAACAAGTGGCATATACATTCAAAACTCACATAATTTTCAATATGCACAGACTCCACATACATGTACTTTTGATAAACAAACTTCAAATGCAAGAATATGATCCAATTATACATGAATTCCAAGCTACACCAATTCACATGAAATTTAAGATTGCTTAAGCAAGAATTCCACAATGAATATTATTACATATGTATGAATCTTTAATAACCAGCACATGTATGAAACATAGAATTCAAAAGTGCCTAGATATGCATGATAATATAATGATGAATAAGCACATCATTAAATTCTTATATATTTATTTATCTAACACTCAAACTTTCATTTTACATACATAACATGCCATTTAAACAGCAGAAGATATAATTCACTTTTTGCAAAGTTAAAATAACAATAATATAAAGGATTTGAATGCTAGAAATGTAATATGAAAAGTTCAGGTATTAGATATATGAATACATAAGAATTATTTGGTATGTATATAGAAATTGAAGTTCAGATGTTATATCTGTAAATGCATCAAAAATTAGTGGCATGCATGTAGAAATTAAAATTCAGGTGTTATATCTGTAAATGCTTAGGAAATTAGTGGTACACGTGTAGAAATTGATGTTTAAGTATTATGTCTGTAAATGCATAGAAGATTAGTGATCTGCATGTAGAAATTGATGTTCATGTGTTATATCTGTAAATGTATAAGAAATTAGTGGTCTGCATGTAGAAATTAAAGTTCGGGTGTTATATTTGTGAATACATAAAGAAATTTTTGTCTGCGTGTAGATATTGAAGTTCACAAGGTATGCAAGTAGAAATTGAAATTTAAGTGTCGGGCCTGTAAATATGTAGGAATTGCATGGCATGTATGTAAGAATGCAAAAAAGGGAAATTTACATATATAGCCAAATCCAAGCCCATCTTCATCAACCGAAACTCTATGCTAAGCCAAAATTAACTATATAAGGATATTAGGAAGATCAACAGCACACCAAGTCGCTTTAAATTATTAGATTCAATTTTAGCTTCAAAATTAATTTCAATTTCACATTCATCAATAGAAGCATGCAATAAACCATAAAGGATATTAGTTGTCTTATATATATGTGTGCTTAAATCATCATAAAAAAATTGATCATTATCCTCAACTTAGTCAATAATTTCACCACTAGAAGTTCATCATATTCTTGCACAATAGTCATGAATTTTTGTGGACATTAGGAAGCTATATAAGTTTTTTCTAACACCTATAACTGTGAAGCACCTTTCAATCGAAGTTAGCTATATAAATGAAAGCAGAGTTATCTCAGATTGAAAAACTTTAAAAAATTAAAAAAGAATAAAAAGAAGAGGGCAACAACTATTTTGTGTGAAAAGCACAAAATATAATAATGTGATCGAAAAGCTTTTAGCCGATGACAATCCCTTCCATACCCCCTCCCTAGTAAGTCCGGTTACAAACTTCCCATGTCCTTCACACATCATAGGTTCATCAGCGATTGCCCAAAGAGAGCTACTTTCACGAACTCATATTCTCCTTCACATGGTATCACCCCATCTCCTCCAGGAATTCACATCAAACTTTGAAATAAGAACTGTGAAGGTTCAAATGCCAACAACCATAAGCATTTGAAATAAAGTTTGAACAACATATTGTGAGGTTTAAACCCACAAAACTTAGGCTCAGAAGACGTACACAGGATTTAAAAATTGATTCAAACCAAGTTCAACATGGATAGTATTATATTCAAACCTGTTTAAATTGGAACAGCTCAAATGGATTTTAAATTACTTAAAAAACCAATAAGTGGTATGTGAAGACAGGAAGTTATCTCATTTAACAAAATTTCATCCAAAACAATCTTTTAGCTTTATTTTTTTCCAAATAAACATACAAAATGAATATTTGGCCAAATTTTGTGTATGAGACGATCAAAGTCAGATTTCCCAAATGTAATCATAGTAAAACTCTAGCTCATATCTATGCTCACCCTACCAAATTTGCCTAGAACATAAATTTACCAGCGCAATCACAATTTGTTTTCATTAATGGCTCGCATATTCAATAGAACAGTATAACTACCTTTGCTTTAATGAATAAGTTTTGAGAGTTTAGTCAAATGTTCAGATGAACTTTAACTCCAATTAAGATGATCCAAATGCTATTTCTTTATAAAATTTTCATGAATAGTGGCATTCACACACCTTATAACAGATGGACTTCGAAAGTTTTGGTTAGCTCAAAGTTATATTCAATTGGATCATTTGTATGGGTAAAGGCCCTAATAAATTTTATTTAACTGATGTGGACATGGCTATCTCTACAACTTACTACCAAATTGACAATTGATAGAATTAACTAAGGCATTCAACAATCCTTGGAAACTTAAGTTGAATTAACACGATGTTAAGTGCCGGCTGCATATCATCCTAAAGCATTGCTGCTGATATTTGCAGTTTCCGTTTCAATGATGCAGCAGGGAAATAGGAAAGATTCATAAACTTTGGCTGGATATGAACATGGTTATATACATTTTTACATGCTAATCTCTTACCGGCATGAAGAAGAACCTGGGCCAACATGATTTTATAAGTCCCAATAGGTTTGACTCTAAAGCAACCTAAGCTCGAAAACCAATAAAAGAATAGATTGAATCAATTTCTACTTAGCTTTTGTTTGCAAGACAGACTAAATTTGCTAAATCAATCATTGAGATCTTATGGCTCCAAAGGCCTAACTTGTGATTATGGATCCCAAAAAGATGCTGCATTATATTTCTTTACAGTCTAGCTACAATTTCGTCCATCCAAGATATGCATACAAGCTTAGAAATCTAATACAAACCTCGATTCCTAATCTAATATCTATTAATTAATCAAGTAAAATCAAATCATATGAAAAGTCAAGTAAAATCAAATCATATGAAAAGACTAGGCAGAGTGTAGATAGATATACAAACATTAAGAGCACTGAAAACTAATAAAACTTAGAAAATGCACCATTTTACATAAAAGCAAAACAAGCCCATACGTTATAAAAATTAGCATAGGAAACTAACATAACAAACAGAATTAGATGAGTGGTAAATTTATCTATCGGGCATTATTAATAAAAAAGTAAAATGCAAGCATACCCGGTCTAAGAAATAACAAGCAACAGCAGGAAGCGATTGTAGCTCGGATATCCTTTTATATGTTAATTGAAGAGCGGAAGTATTCCACAACTCCTCAACTAATGGTGCATATTCACGTGTTGCAGCTGGAAAAATGGCTTCCAAGTTACCTGCCGCAATGACCTTGAGAAGCCAATCAGATAATTCCTTAAGTCTTGTGGAAATGGAGTATGGAGTTACAGTAACCTGTTCATCTGTAGCAAGATTAATTGTCAAACCTTTCAATATGCTGAAATGGTGCTTATAAAAAGTATCATGAAAGAAAACTTCTATTGGTCATTTATCATTAATATCAGCAGCAGCAGCCACCCCCTTCTCATCATAATTATTTGGGGCGGCTTTATTAATAATCATTTACTACCATACATCATGAAACAGTTTCTTTTCAAGGCATTTTGAATAAATTATATTAATTTTATTTTTGAAGTACCATTCTCCTTTCTAATACTTCAATACTAATCTTATCTAACAATCTAATACATACATTTCCTGCCCTTTATTCGACATGTCCATAAAATCTTATCTGTGATAGATATCACATCAATGTTTTATTTAATATAACCATCCCATAATTTATACTTCTAATCTTGCTTTTCTGCACATTCATTTTAACATTATCATTTTCATTAAGAACAACTTGGCTATCATTTTTTTTTATCCGACAGTAAGATCCATAAAACATCAACCTAATCATAACCTGTCTAAATCTAGTGCAAAGCCTTCCTGATACCTCCTATCGCAAAATACTCTTGAGCACTTCTACATTTAATTCATCCAATCTTTGCTTTAATGTTACAACCCCATACTTCTAGATTCAACATGGTTAAACTTATTACGTCTAAGTTTCACTTTATCCGCCCATGATATTAATTAGTAAACATTAATATCAAGCCTATTAATTATTTTACTTCACTAATTCTAAGTCATGTATCTTCTATATATTTTCTATAGGGAACCACCCTTTAAATATCTTTTAAAAGCATCTATATAATCAATGCAAATGAAATGATCTCACG
>JXCR01139434.1:86108-116056 GCA_002079205.1 Phalaenopsis hybrid cultivar
GGTGGGCTGAAAAATTAGAGGTAATTTTCTATCTAATTCATGAATTGTTAGTTTCGCAAATTGTTTTCTCTAATTATAATTTCCTAACTATCCCCTCTAAATGTTATATCACAGGCGGTACCGACAGCGAAGAAATATAAACAGTGCGGAATTGAGCCAGAATTTGAAGAAAAATTGGGCTTAATGTTTAAATGGGTTGTCGCAACGGGAAAGTTTTCATTCAACCCTACTGAAAGCGGTTTTACAGGGATACCAGATGAAATCACACTTAAGCCATTGACACCAGATGAAGAAGTGTCTAGCATTAACCAGAGGGATATGGGGGAGTCCAGTACAATTTTAAAGAGGTCAATGATTGCTAAAAAAAATAAAGAAAAGGAAAATTTTGTAAACAGCTCCTTCGATCGTTTAATTGAAGCTTTTGCAGCTCCACCAATCTCTGATTCTNCATCCTCACCTATAGTTCGTTAACAAAGCAAGTGTAAAAGCTGAAAAATAACAAACTCTTCTGTCNAGGTTATTCATGACTAGGACAACAATGACTGAACTCCTTGCTAGACTTCAATAGCGAATGAACGTGGGATACATGAACACGAATGGATTTGTTACACTGGGTTGGGCATCTAGGCAATATAAATATACCTACGAGATTGGAGATCTGAGATAGAGAGTAAAACCTTTGAAATTTACTTGAGCTTGGCTATCATCATCATTAAAGATTTGGAATACACCACCAACAGGACAGTAAAGTCGACGAGGGCAACATTATTAGCAACAAAACTAGCATAAATAAGAACTATTCAACAGAGAGAGAGAGAGAGAGAGAGAGAGAGAGAGAGAGAGAGAGAGATATATATATATATATATATATATATATNATTTATCTTATCTGTGATAGATATCACATCAATGTTTTATTTAATATAACCATCCCATAATTTATACTTCTAATCTTGCTTTTCTACACATTCATTTTAACATTATCATTTTAATTAAGAACAACTTGGCTATCATTTTTTTTAATCGACAGTAAGATCCATAAAACATCAACCTAATCATAACCTGTCTAAATCTAGTGCAAAGCCTTCCTGATACCTCCTATCGCAAAATACTCTTGAGCACTTCTACATTTAATTCATCCAATCTTTGCTTTAAAAGTTACAACCCCATACTTCTAGATTCAACATAGTTAAACTTATTACGTCTATGTTTCACTTTATCCACCCATGATATTAATTAGTATTCATTAATATCAAGCCTATTAATTATTTTACTTCACTAATTCTAAGTCATGTATCTTCTATATATTTTCTATAGGGAACCACCCTTTAAATATCTTTTAAAAGCATCTATATAATCAATGCAAATGAAATGATCTCACGACGAACCTTGGTTTCCTACAATAACTACAAACTCGACAACTACTTTTAATACTATTTAAGGCTTCATTAAGCATATCAAAAGTACTTTAAATGACTTTGAAGCAAACACTTATTAAATGTGCACCAAATAGTAACTAATTGTACTAGATTATATACAATCTAAAAAAATCAATAGTAAACATATGAAAAAAATTTTTTTTGCTCATTTATATGAAATCTATAGCAAAAAAACTAGTCAGGTTAACCATCCTTGAACCTAACTATGGAAGATTCCTTACAAAACTGGTGCTAGATGCTACACAGAACTGTTCATAATCACCTCAACAAGTAAATCATCCGAAAGATGTAAGATTGTTTCTACACCCTCTTGTTAAGCATGTAAAGTTTCAAAACCTAAGGTATTTAAAATGTTTTCTTATGACCAAACTTGTTAAGATGAACTTTTGCACAACTGGGCTTGAAAATACAAAGGAAAATCATTACAATGAAATCACTGCCCTGAAAATTAATGTTATCAGGTTTGTTATCCGTAACAGATCATCAATAAACTTACATTTAAAAATATAATTATAAGTACACCTGCATAAAAATAGAATTAAATGGGCGATGCAGCCCAGCAGCTTTACCTGCAGCAAGAAATAAATACTCAGCTATACAGCTACCAAAAATAATGCAATGCCTGCTCTAGAATATTCAAGTGTACAACTCATTGAGAAGAAAATATATAAAGGGACACAAGGCTTTGCATATCTACAGGGAAACCAATGAGCTTCTTGAAAAAATCTTTCTTTTTCTTTTATTGTGTAACAGCTCATTTCAGGTACATGGGGAGAGGAAACGAAGGGAGCGAAAAGGAATCAAAGAGTTGGGCAGTCGGAAGAGAGAATGAGGGGTCGAGAAAATAAATGAAGGGAGGAGAAGAAGCGAGAAGTGTCAGAAAGCCAAGGAGATAAAAATATTCTATGAAGACTCGCAAACGTCTTACCTGAGAGTCAACAAGAGAAGCAGAGAACTTTTGTGATCTTGTGGCTTCAGTGAGTGCGGCTAGAGTGAATAGAAAGGGGTCTAGAGAGCTCGTGCGGAAAAGGTTCCTCGTGCTTCATATTTTGCTCAATCTCGATCGACCGAGCCGAAGGAGAAGAAAGGCAAGAAGAAGGCACAGCGACAATTCGTACGAGGAGTCGAGTGCAATGGATTAGCGTGCAAAGGAAGAAGAAGGCGTGCGGATGCTGAGCTAAGCCAGAGCTCCCTCCTACAGAACTTTTTCTTATATTAGGGTTTAGCCAAAGAAGAAGGTAAAATATTTATTCGATTTTAATTATTATTTATATATATATATATANCATGAATAACACAAAGCAATAACTAATTAAAATAATAAAGCAATTAAATTTGATATTATTAAAATCCTGTTTATGTTAGGTTTTCATTAGGAGAATCAACATCAACGCAAACAAATTAGCAATTTGATCGGCATCGAGGTGAGTGCTTGTAGTTATTATCTACAATAAAAATAAAAATTTGTTTCTTCTCAAATTTTTTATAGTTGATAAAACTTGTGCATGTTTCATGCTGATTGAGATATTCTTTTCTTTATTGGTCATATCGTTGTGAATGTTGTAGTTACTTACTCTAATTCATTTGGTGTTTTTTTTATATAGTATGTTGAATTGAATGATATGAATACATGAATGATATGTTTATATATACTGATTGTATGTACATGACTGACTATGATGGAGTAACTCCTTAATTGTACTAGCAGAGAGAATACTAAGGTACTCATGCATGTATAAGAAAAAAATAATGATAATAATGTGTCTTAATTGACACAATATTTAGACGGCGAATACTAAGGTACTCCTGTGACGATTATATAAGGGCCCATTTGGGGCAGCTTATTTAGGTGCGGCAGCATTTTGAAAACGCCGCAGCAGTGTTTGGAAGACTGTTCGGTCTGATTATTCACGCCGCACTACGTCCCGCTTCGAAGAATTTCTTAAGGGCTTCGACGCGGGTCAAGACCCGCGTCCCACGTTCGGCTATCATCTTTGCCCAAGACTCTAAGTGTTCATTTCAAGCCTACTTTTTATGAACTCCAGTAATGGAAACAAAACGCCTATACTCTCAAAGAAAAAACAGCGCAAATCTTTAAAACTTATTAGATCATTATTTTATTAGCTATTTACATTTCTCAACTAACGGTTAAATTTTCTTTTGTAATCGTGTTTCTCGTATCATATTCTTTCACTTTACAAAAAGAGGCTTCCCCAGCTTCTCAAACTATATAAAAAAAACCCTCAAAACCATGCAAAGCTCTAAATCCACGGACATGTTTAAGAGGCCATTGCTTAAGACTAACATAAAACCAACAAGCTTTTATGCAAAATTCCTCCAAAGCACTACATCGGTACTAAAATATATCCACTGTGGTTATTTGATAATATTACTGGGCATGGTTGACAAGAACAATGATGCTCCTATAAATATATTCATAGCTCCTCTCTTCTTAGAAAATCAGGCAAAAACAAAAATAACAGGTATTAAGAAATAACAGTATCAAATGCTAATCTAAAAAAGTTAAATAAGAGCACCATGTTTCAGATAACGCAAAAGTAATGAAATGTATTAACAGTACTAGCACATATAGGATGATTAAAATTTATTTCACTCTAAACTAGTATTTTTTTCATTTTTTATACATGAAGAACACAATTTATTACACATGTATTTAGAACAATGAACTTGTGGTTGCCATAAACGAGGTAAAACTTAACTCTAATACAAAACATCCGCAGAAGATTTAACAAAAAACGAAGGCATCCTTAACATATGAAGAGGCTAAATACAAAAAAAAAAAATCTCCCTTTAATAAAAATATCATTTTACTAATAATAGGAAGGGCATAGCAGCAAACTATACGTTAAACAATAAAACTGCAGGAGTACATGACAGACCGTTCCCAAAAGATTTTAACATCAGAAAAAGAACAAGCAAAACTTGACATAACACTGGATAGCAACCCAATGCACCTAATTAATAAACTGTCAGCCACCTTCGTAGTTCTAATAACATTAAGAGACCTTAGCTCCTACACATGCCAAAATCTAATAACATCGTAAGGCTTATGTGAGGCTGCAGATAGCAACACCTGCACCATTTTATCCAATGGAAATGATATTTGTTACACCATGAATGGGACGGAGTTGAAAAAGTAACTAACAAACCCTTTCAAGAATTAGGACAAACATGTCGAAAAATTAACCAACAAACTGTTTCAGACCAATCAGCTTTAATGATTATTGAAACTTTTGAGTGATCAAAAAAAAATTATAGAAAAATGATTGTAACCAATAATGAGATGCAAAAGTTGTAACAGCATAAATAGTCATATTTGAAAAATTAACATATGCACAATGATTGATCAAACAGTTACATTCAGAAAACATAAGGAAAACAGATAAACAGTATATCCTAGATCAGTAAAAAGAAAAGAAATTTTAAATTCCGGCAATCTTTTTATCTATAAAAAGAGCTTGAAAAAGAAGATAACATGACACATACCTATGGAAGAAGATTCATAAAATTGTTTTTTCCTTTTCTCAGATAAATACTCTTCTTCAAAGTGTTCACGACCCTCAAGTAATATACCAAGATAACTATAAATTTTTGTTTGAATCATCAACTTCATGCTCTGAAGCTCATCCTCATTGAAAGGGACTCTCTTATACAAAAAGTTGGCCTGAAAAAAAGGTATTCATCAAATCGCAAGAAAAATATTTTAACTGCATTTATTGTGATAAAAATGAAAGATAAGTTATAGGGTGTCACATGGGCTAACCAAGTGCATTTAAAGTCATTCAATTCAGTCCTTCAAAGTCCCATATTTGTGAAGGCCTGATGGGCCTTGGTTGGTTACCCATGGAAGTTTCTTTCAAAAAGTTTATGATACAGCATACTTCTTTAGTAAAATTTAAATCGCTTTCTAAATCAAAATTAAATTAATTCAAACTAGTTTGTGAAAAGCTTCAAGGTTGTCAAGCTCAAAATTACTTTTGACGTGCTCCGCTTGGCTAACAAGGGGCTCGTTTGGGAGGACTTTTTAGGTGCGGCGCGGTCATTTGCCGCAACTTTCTGCAGAAATTTACTATTTTTGCAGTGATTTGTATTTTTTCTCTGGCTGCTTAGCTAGAAGTTGGCAACAGTTATTCTGATATATTAATAATATTTTGATGTGATAAAATTATATATGGGAAGTTGTATTTCATTTTAAAAAATAAGAGTAGTATTTTTTATATGATGTTAAAAAATTGAGTGTTATCCATGTAAATATGAAAAATTAAAATATATATTTAAATTTCTTACTCAAAATCATATAATATATATATAGATATATACTAAATACTTAAATTTACACTATAATTATAATTACTTTTACATATTTACATATATTAATCAATTTAATATATAAATATATAAATTTATGAACAGTTTTAACAAACAGGGGCAACATGGTCATTTTTTCCAGAAACAGCTGCCTCACAGTTGTTTTCACACAGCTGCACCAAACAGGCTGCTAGCTTTCCCACAGTTGCTTCCTCGCAGCAGTTTTCTGGGGCAGCGCAGCTGCAGTTGAAAAGTTGCAACTACGCCAAACAGACCCTAGATTAGCAACAGGCAATCGTTATCATCCATTTCAAAGAGCAAGAACGAAGGGCAATGATTTTGTATGTATGTATTGAAAATGATGTTAACCACAAGATTGACTATTCCTCAACATTTTTTCCTCTATTTTGTCAGCCTTTTCTGAATCATGTGCCCTTCTGCATCATGTTCATACATAACTATATTTTTCATTGGTAGTTGTATATAGTTGGCCAAAAAATGACTATTCAACAGTTGTTCGAGACCATTTTTTTTAAGTGTGCTTGATGTCAGAGTTAACCCAAATATTAATAGGAACATAAATATTAATACTGAAAAAGACAAATAGGCGGTTACAACCAAACATACTAAAATGGAAAATAAAAAAACACAACACAACACAAACTCACACTAGGGTTCAATTTGTGGGTGGTGGGGATCGGCTAGGAGTGTAAATGAGCCGAACTTGAGCAAGCCTGATGCTGGTTCATGTTCGGCTCGCTCGAAATTACTCTTGTTCATGTTCGACTCGTGTTTAATAAAAAAACTCATAAATAATTTGTTTGTGTTCTGCTCGATTCAAACTCATTTATTCGAATTAAGCTCGTGTCCGGCTCAAAATCATAATTTATTAAATTTTAATTAGTAAAATGATATAATTTATCACAAAAATTATTATTTTTTTTATTTTAAAACTCTTTTAAACGAGAATAAAACCAAAACTTAATTTACTCACACAAATCTTGCATGGCTCATACCACATGTGATACTGACTATAAAATAAAATGAAGATTCCCTTTTACTTTTTTATTCATGGTGTGGGATATTTGGAGAGGGCATGGAATTTGGCAAGTTTTCAGCATTTACATACATACCACAAAATTCTTATGTATTTACATATCCAACATCCATTATTTAATGCAAGCCTATGCTTGGTGGAACATGAAAGAACAAATTAAAGTCATGGGAAAAAAAAACTAACTTCTTAGAGAAATTTACATGCATACCACCCATTTTTTATGTAGTTACATATTTAACACAAAAACTTTATTTTTTATTTGCAGTCCTAGATAAAATTACTTTAAAATTAATAAAATGTAATATTTTTAAATAAATATAAAAGTTTAATATATAAATATTATACAAATATTAGTTATTTATTATTTAAGTAATTCGAGTCTAACACGAACGAACAAACTTTTGTTCGTGTTCGGCTCATTTATAAATTGAGCTAAAAAATATGTTTGTGTTAGGCTCATTTGCTTGAAGAACGAATCGAACATGAAGTACTTAGCAAGCCAAACACAAGATATTCACGAACAACAAGCTTTTTTTACAGCCCTAAGGTCAACTAGGTGATCTGGGAGTGGTGATAGATCTTTGGAATGGGTTGTTAGGTTGCTGAAGACGACAAATGAGGGGTTGGAACTGTGATGGGAGCGAGGAGGAAGGCCTAGAATAGTAGTGGCAGTGAAGCGGAGGGCTAGGATAAAAAAGAGGAAGGGTTGTGGAGTGTCGGACAATAGGAGGAGTCATGTTCTGTGCGGGGGCAGCGAAGAAGAAAGCGGTTTAGGGGTGTTAGCAATAAGGAGAAGGGGGAAGTGGGGGTTTTCAAGAAAGTGTCAGCAAGTTAGAAGAGAGGAGTGTGGAGGATGGGAAAATCGAGGATAAATACCACCTCAGGAGCTAGAAACAATCGGAACACAACTCGACATGTGGAGTAGAATCACCAACTTGGAATGTGATATAGCTAGAGCATCACTCCCCTGCATACAACCATAAAAAGGAAAAACTTGAAGATGTCGGCAGCTATCCCGATAGAAAAATAATGAAAAATTGAATTCCAAAACCCCAATACAATATAAAGGTCCCTTGAGGAAATAAAATGTGAAAAATAGTGAAAATGGAAAGAAAGCATAAAAGGAAAGAAAGAAAAAGGAAAAAAAATAAGCTCAACTCGCAGATCATCCTGTTGTGATTGTGGACAGACTTGTGATGCACTGTTTTGTGATTTTTGTGGTTTATGAACCTAACGCTCTACGTCAGTCTCCCACGGTTGGGGAGAGCTTCGATTTCATTTGTTGAAGCTTCTGGCTCCTCGTAGTATAGTGCTAGCTAGGGCCTCGTTGAAGGTGATAGAGTTATCGTAACATCCTAATAATTCAATTCTATAGGTTTTGTCATTCCAAAGTACATCTTGATAGAACAAGTATTCATCCTCTTAGTTGGCGTTGTGGATAAAACGAGTATTCTCACGAATCAGGTCTTAAGCCACTACATCTGTAAACTGTTTCTCCCACTAATTGTTCTCGTTGGGTGTATATGATAAAAAATTATATATAGAGTAATCAACTATGAGATAAATCTATAGCAGGTTGGGGAACTTTCACTAGCAACCACTCGGACGAGATCTCTTCTTCATTTTTCATAGGACCCATTGTAGGATTTTTTTCATACCAAACTCCTAAGGCAATTTCCAGTGTTGTGATTCATCCCTCCTGTCTGAGCATCTACGAGTGGATACACTGCTGAACTGAATTTAACACTCTAAGTCCATATGCTCTTCCAGAAGTAGCTCAAAAACTTCTCATTTCTAATAAGTTAAATCTTACTAAGTAGAGGAACCTCAGGAGGTAAACTATATATCTGAAAATTTTGAAATTCACTTACTAAGGCTCCCATTTGTTTGGTATTAGCTCCTCAAACTCATGCCCCTTCTAAACATTTAATGTCAGTTTTGATGATGCTCCACTCAATCCTTGCATAAAGATAGTCTGAGGTTCCATAACCTCAAAATCACTATCTTCTAGAATAGCCTCGACTAATCCAGCTGGAGTCACTTGCGTGGGCTCCTCTTGAATCACTAGTGTCTCTTTCTCGTCAGCTTGAAGTTAAGACTCATCTCTCGTCTTCATCATTTCTAATGTCACTATCTATTTCTTCATCTGCAGCCTCTGAGTGAAAAAGATAATTCTCCTGGTTGGACAATTTGATTCAATATGCACAAATTTAACGCGCTTGAAACTTCCTAGCTGGGATGGATTTGAAAATGTTTGTTGGGTCCACCTGTTACTCTTGATGCTTGATCATGGAATTGAACTCTATCTGTAAGATATAATAGTCACTTGGTGAGGTTGTCCTTCCACTTTTGAAGCGAGGGTCTAAACATCATGTCAGTTACGAATTGGTAAGTACTAGAGCCGCATCTCTCATTTCATTATAGATTGTATAATAATTTTACTATTTCATTCTCGTTGTCAAAGAATTTTCATGTTCTCCTACCAAAAAGATGCCCCCTTAACATGTTGATGACTATTTTTATCGTTCAGTCTGGTGGGGCATCCTGGGACTCAAAGAAACATTTGACTATCAAGAGTCACTTAATGACTTCATTCAAATCAATGTCACTGTCAAAATATAATAAATCTAATTTTACTTCAAAATCTTTCATTCTCTGATATTTTATGTCTACTCTTCAGGATATTAGTTCATCTCTGAAATCTGTCTCGTGGAAGGGATTCACTACATTATTTTGATCTAACAAGTCACTGTGGTGGTTACGAGTGACCTTTTTGTATTGTCTCCACTCGAAGGCAGTAAGCCTCTTTGCAGTTGGATGATTTCCAAACCCACATCCTCTATAGAAGGTTCCTGGACAACTCTTTATGGATTTTCTAAAAGATATTAAGATGCTTCCTCCCAATCAAATCTCCGGCAATCGTCTCATCAACGACATGATTATGGTTTAGTTGTGAGTAGGTCGAAGGAGATGTGTAGGGGTGATATAGAGTAGGAAAGAAAAACTGTGCGGGGATAGGATTGGATATAGGTGAATGCTAGAAACCCTGTGATAAGACTAGGGTTAGGCTAGCTCTGATACCAAATAATACCAGAGTTAACCTAAATAATAATAGAAACGCAAATAATATTACTGAAAAAGCCAAATAAGCGGTTACAACCAAACACGCATTGAAATGGAAAATACAACACAGCACAAACTCACTAAGATTCGATCCATAGGCGATGGGGTTGTCTAGGTGGTCAAAAAGCGGTGAAAGGTGGCTGGAATGAGTTGTGGAGTTGCTGGAAAAGGCAAAAAGGTTGAAACTGTGATGGCAATGAGGCCGAAGGATTGAAATAGCACAGACAGTGAAGCAAAAGGCTGGAACAACAAAGGGCGGCGAAGAGGAAGGATTGCAAACTGCAGAACAACAAAAGGAGTGTTGTCCTGTGCGAGGGCAATGAGAAAAAAGGTTGTTTAGGAGAGTTGGAAGCAAGGAGAAAGAAGTGTGGCTTCTAGGAACGCGGCAACAAGGTGGAAGGGAGGAGTGCAAAGGATTGAAAAGTCTAGGAAAAAACCAATCTCGGGAATGAGATACAGCCAAAGCACTACTCTAATCTTAGAAGAGAGTCTCCACCTCGGAATAAGATACAACTGGAGCACCGCTCGCCGAAAGATTGTAGACTACAAAACAATAAGAGGAGTGTTGTCCTGTGCAGGGGCAATGAGGAAGAAGGTCTTTTAGGGGTGTTGGCAACAAGGAGAGGGGAGGAAGTGTGGCTTCCAGGAAGGCGACAACACGTCGGAAGGGAAGAGTGCAAAGAAAGGGAAAGTCGAGGATAAAAACCACCTCGAGAATGAGATACAATCGGAGCACTACTCCAATCTTAGAGGAAAACCACCATCTCGGAACAAGATACAACCAAAGCACCAGTCGCCCTTGAATATAGCTCTAAAAGGGAAAATTTGGAGACGTCGATTGCTGTCTCAATAGAAACTCACAAGAAACTTAATTCCAAAACACTAATACAACCTACATAAGGAACCCTTGAGAAAATAACCTAATTGGAAAACAGGGAAATAGGAAATAAAGTAAAAAAGGAAAAAAAGAGAAAAAAAAAGGAAAAATGAAATAAGCCCGGCTACAGATCGTCCCTGCAGCGATTGCGGACAGACTCGCGATCAATGGTTTCGATTTCCATGGTACGCGTCTTACGCTCTGCATCGGTGCTTGATTTGTGTTTTTTAGTATGATTTTATTTCATGTCATCTAGTAATTAGGAGCTCAAAGGATTAATGATAAATGTACTAATGTGTTGTCCCTGAACCCATTCTTGCTAACCCATTAAACATGCCCAGTCTAACCCATTATAACTTAAAGAGTTGGGCTTTCAAATGCAGCCAAGACCATTTGCACCCTCAATCAGTTCAGAATAAAATATACTGTAGCTCTTCAGGGAAGATTCAAAAACTGGATAACTTCAAGTTTGGAAGTTAAAAAGGGGTACTAGTGGTTGATATGCACAAGCATAAAAATTATATCAGCTCCAGGTATAGACATACAATGCAAATGGTGATCATAACCATATCTGATTCACGTAAAAAAAGTACATTACATAAAAGGCTAATTTCAAGTGAAACATAATATCAAATACACACTCAAACTCCTGCAAATTGAAGTTGAAAGCTGAAACCTCAGCCTAAGTACTTTCAGCCTAGAAATACGGAACCATTTGAGGATGTATTCTTTATGAAAAATAACGAAGGCTAAAATACTACTTTGGAATATTGCTAACAAAAATATAGGTTGCTGAAAAATCAATGTTATCTTCCAGAACAAATGGTTCCAATTAGATGTATGAATCGATTAGCTATAAGTTTGAGAGCACAATTGGCCCAACTCCTTATTTTTCTCCTCTCAAAAAGTGCTATGCGTGTCAATGCACTATTGTGAGAGCTGTTTTCTCAAGCAAAGAACTTCATACTATAATTTTCAACAAGACATTTATAGTGTGCTTGTTTCCCTTATGCAACAGGGAAAATGGAAGAAGGTGAGACATCCTCCAGTCTTTTTTGTTTCATCACAAAAGAAAAAAATTTCTGTTTCTGATATGATTATTCTTGCCTTTCAGTGCAAGTAGACATTTCCTCAAAAATGAGACAAAAGGAGTCACATCACCTTGATGTGAACAGATAAATGTGATCTCTTCGTTATAAAAAAGGGGGGCATAGCATGAAAATTTTTTTCTCTTGAATTAAGTTTAACTCTTTTATCTTGTGAAAAACAAACCATAAAACTTATTGCTTAACCATTTTCTATGAAACTTCCAATCTTATTTAAATAGCAAACTTTCAACTCTAAAATGAAAAGAACCATACCCTCGGGCTAAATGACTAGGTAAACTAAGCTTAATTAACAACTCTAGATTAAAAAATTAAACAGTTCGAATAAAAACTTCCAGAAAAGGACTACCAATTTAAAAACATCACAATATACAATGATGTTTGGTTTTATGAGAATAAAATGATTATAAGAAAATGTAATTGCAGGAAATAACTTGTAAGAAGGCAAATAACTATATTCCAAACTGACATTCATTAAGTGGAAGATATAGCATTCATTTGATTTTAACTTTAAAATTCAGTTAAAAATATGGCATTCACGAAAATACTGCAATAGACAATTTTGTTTGTCATTATTTCAACGCTTCCAATACCTGTTTAAATAAAGTGCTTGATCCAGATCCACAAGAACCAACCAAAAGAAGTTTTTGGGTTGTCCTCTGCTCAATGTAATCATGTACAGCTCTATTGATAGAGATATTCACCTCTTCACCAAAACTTTTTGCGGCTTTGGAAGGAACTGGCAACGATAAAAAAGAGCAAAGCAACTTTGTTCTCGCCTGCCCAGCATATCATAAAAGGTAAGGATTCAGTGTGTACTATAGGAGGAAAAGACAAGGGGTTTGCAGAGGCAGCAATATTATGAACTTACCTTTCCCCATATCTGACCCTTAATATTCTTCTGCCCCTCTTCCTGGTAGGTTCCATCAGAATTAACCCAAAAATGAGGATTTCCAGCACATTGAACCCCTGCCCACTGTAAGTAAAACATGATTTAGGCATTTGCATACCCCTACAGCCAATCAAAATTTGTAAATTCTCGCGAACAAACCTTAAGCATTTGTAGTTCAACTTTTGTAATCTCACGACCATTTATCAATATGCCAGTGTTTCCATTGCTTGCATTTCTCATTATACTACCACCCACATTAAGATTGGGGCTAATAATTTTATCAGGCTTGTGTCCTACCTGTCCAGTTTCATACAAGTTGTAGTTATTCAACTACAATAATAAAACAAAAAAAAAAAAAAAATTATGCATTCATGTAATTCTTCCCCCTTTATTTTAATATTGAAGAACAATGATATAAAGCATAAAATCAATATTCAAAATACCCGAGTCTTAAGCTATCGCATCCAATTACCATTTACAGCTCATGCTGCATTTTATGTCCCTTCCGAAACCTAGAAGGCTTATAAGACCAAAAAAACTTACTTTGTTGACAAGCATAGGAAATCTTAAGCTACAAAATTAACCTGAAGTCTGAACAACAAAAAATAAAATAACCAGGCTTTATCTATCAGTATTATAGTACATTTGTATATAAAATCGAGATGGAGAACTCCCAAGATAGGAAGTTACCTTTCCCCAAAATCCGGAAACTTTGTCATACCAATAGTAACCCGGCCTCAACTTCGAAGGTGAGCAAGGACAGCTCTGCAACATAAAAATTTCCTCATGAGTAAGCGGTTTCCCATTAACGCAAACGTCTTCTGGCCTAAGCTGGTTTGCCTCGCAATATTTCTCAGCCTTCATAACCTGTTCAACCTCCAGATTGCTCAGCAACCTCTTCAGCATTCTAGAGGCATTCCCCAGCCTTTCCCTCTTCGACTCATCAACCGAACCCCCAATGCAAGGGACACACTTCCTCCCTTCCGGCATGGAGCCCATTGCCTTCAAAACGCACCCACTACAATACTTTGCGTCACAAACCAAACAAACCTCCTTCTCCGTAAACCGGTTCCCTTTCAAGCAACGGAAACAAGCCCCCTTCTTCACCATCCTCACATACTCCTCATCCCTCCCCTGATAAGCAGTGATCATATCCGAAGAAACAGCCGCACTCGTTTCCGCCGAACCCTGGAAGCTCACCCCAACCGGCCTAACTTGATGGTTAATATCACTATCGCGTTCATCCTCGTACTCCTCTTCAGAGACTGAAGACTGCAATCCAAAATCAGAACTAAGGTCCGATTCCATCGAGTTTCGCTCGTTCAAAGATCCATCGCTTCTCTTAAGCTCGCTGGAGAACACCACGGCACCGGAGCTGGCAACTTCGCCAGATAGCTCCCCGTCGACAGCGATGTGGTTCTCAATGACAGAGGTCGGAGAGGAAACGTCAGTTTTCTTAAAGGGGTTTGGGGACGGGAGAGGCTGAGCAACGGGGAGAGCAAGGTGGTCGGAAAGTAGAGCAGGAGAGACGACGGCTGCGATGGGGATCCGCTCGATCTCGATCGGGATGGCCTGCGGGATCTCATAAGGGATCGGCGGACCACTATACTCAACGGCTAAAGCGTAGTCGACAGCATCGCCGCCACCAGTGGAGAGGTGTTTCGACGGAAGGGAACGATCCATAGCACGACGAAACGCCGGTTGTGCTCGAAACCCTAACAGAGGAACAACACGCGGAGTAGTGGGGTAGTGAGGAGAAGAAGACTGACCAAAGCAAGGAGAGGGAGTTATTCAGGAGAATGTCTCCCTGTAGCGGAGTTACAGCATCAACATCATTTCTTTCGAGTAATGATTTTTTTCCCAACCGTCAGGTCAAAAATAAATAAATAAATATATCTTTATTTTTTTAATAAAAAATATCCAGGAAAATAGATATTTATTTTTTTAAAATAGTATTAATAATATTTTGATATAATGTTTAAAATTTTAGTATTCTCAACATTCTCAATAAAATATAAATTCAAATTTCATGAACATGCATGGAATGAATAAAAGCAAAGAGAAACATAAGCTTATATTTTGTTGTTGTTACATTTTTGTGTAGGCCTATTACAACTATGCTAATGTATATCAAAAAGATAAAAGGTAAATCCAACCGTTTGGAAGAAACGAATGTGATGAAGATTGTTCCTTGCAAAAGAGATCGCGAGCCCCAACAAGCCGGACGAGTCAAGTGTCACAACTCGGTTAGATAGTGTGAATTAAATTTTTTATATTAATCTATAATTAAACAGATGAAAGTCACTAATCAAATTAAATTAAAACGGTGCAATTAAAATTACCTTGTTACTGATTCTGTATCTTCAATAAACGTTATCATTTCTATCGTTTATCTTCTAAATCACTTAAAGTTTACCTGTAAAGTTTGTTCAAAAGAAACTGTGGGCTAAACAAGTCAGTGAATACTCATACTCTTAAACTACAAGAATATAAAAAAAAAGAATAATAATATGCATGTTAGTTATGCTTCTTTATAAATCAATACAAACATTTAACATGTTATTCAAAAGAGTCTTATTATATCAATAACATATCAATATCATTTATATATATATAACTATTACAAGAGCACCGTCTAATAATTGTTTCACTTAAGGTACTTTAATATCAATATCATTGTTCATTTAAGGATCTGGGTACATTAGTATTCCTCCACTAGTACCATCAAGGGTGACTCTGTCATAATTAATCATGCACATAAAAGCATCCAATAAAAATATCACTTTCTAAAAAATATAAAAATATATTTATTTCTCATTTGCATAGCAATCAAATCATTCAATAATGATGTTCTCACATATTTGTCCTAAAATATGAACAAAAATATTCATAGAACTTAAAATTGTGAGTTTGCAATAAATTTAATATAACTAATAATAGTACCAATAAATTCATTTCGTTAATAAGGGACAAAATAACACCATGGTATAAGAACATGAGTACTCATCTCAAAGTTATATGGCTTGTTTCAGTACGTTTAATCTTTGCCTCCAATAGTTAAATGCTTACAATATCATAAAAATATAAGTTTAAGTATATCATTAATTATGCTTAATTCATAACTTAATTACTTATGTAACTTTAATTTTTGATTGGAAACTTTATTTTAAGTATTTATGTTATTTTAATTTGACTATCAAAACTTCAACTAAATCAACATTTATGATTTTATTCAATATCCAATAAATGCCCACACAAATTTAAATAAGTAATTGTAACTTTTATTTCATATTTCAAATAAATATGTCATATTATTATTTTTATTATATTTAAATATATATCAACTAATTAATATATAATATTAGAAAAACAAAAATTAATATTCTTACATTGCCAAAAGTTCGGCCCGGTTCAGCACCTGCAAGTCTTTCTTCTTCCTTCGCACGCTAGAGCTTGGATGAAAGATTCTCTTCCTCTTCTTTGTCAGTCTCTCAATTCGACCAGAGAAGCACACAGAGAGACTTCCTCCTTCAATGACTTTGACTCCTCTTCTCTGCGAGATCTGGATCGCACACAAACTTCTGTCTCTCTAGCTTTCTCACTTGCTCGACAGTGTCGATGACACAACTGCAACTTCAACATTCACGGCTCAACACTGACACCACCCCTTTTCTTTTACTCTGTGATGATCCTTCCTCTCTTGTTCATCTTCGTTGGTAAAGTGGGGGCACAGGTTCCTTCACCCCTGAAGCTTGACGGAACTTTTTCTTCATCTTTCTTTTTTTATCAATTCTTAGGTAAGTCATCGGTCATGATTTATAGGCAAACTTCACCAATTTAGCTTCACGATTCTCCCGCTTCACCTCCCCCCTCTTTGGCTTCCCAACTCCTCATTTTGTTTCTCACGACTCATCAATTCTTCTTCGATTCTTCGTAATCCCTCCCTCCCAGTAATGGAATTTGGACATTACGTCAAGTTAAATAGGTTGAAGCCAACTGAGTCTAACAATTGACCAGAAAAGAAATAAGTGATCCCAAAGCCAGGAGCGCATTTATACCATCAATTATTGCAAAACTAACTCAATGTAGTAATTTATCCTTTAACAGAGCTGATTCCATGGAAAAGCTAGCCCCATAAAGCATCTTTTTACCATCTAGCGGAGGCCAGAAGTCTCATTAGAAATAGAGTCTCATAGTAAACCAAGCTCAACCAACCAAGCTCAGTAGATCAAGCCCAGCCGTCTAGGGTAAACGACCAAACCAAGCTGACCAAGCTGAGGTGACCAACCCAAATAAAAGATTGGATGATACATTATTACATAAATTACCTAATATCCCCAATGTAAACCTCATTCAAATGGGGATACAAATATAATATCATCATTATAATAAATCCTCTATAAATATGGGAAGTATACAAGGAAGAGCACAATGTCTTAATCATTCATCTCTCTCTCTCTCTCTCTCTCTAGCACACACACATCTTATTTATGATATTTTCTTTAGATGAGATTCACAGTCACATTTGGATTCAACATCCTAAAAGGAGCAGGGAGCATGAATCATGCCATCAATAAGAAGAGGAGTAATGCAATGAGAAAGAACTCATAATAGGGAGGTAACATGAGTTAATTTTACGTGATTTCACCAACTTTTTACCCTACATTTTACATATTATTTTTACTAATTTATCACCAATTTACATTTGTGGAATGTGTTTGTTGTTGTTGTGCAGGTTACATGTGTTAAATACATGCATTTTAAAATGAGAAAAACCAACAAAAAAGAAGTCTAAAACGACATGACCAAATCTGAAAGAGGAGTGACCACACCATCTTATCATCATAAGTGGCATGACCATGCCAAATTTGCGGAGGGCTGCCATGACAATGTCAAGATCGGTCATAAGCACCCCGCTCGATTCAGAAGGTTGGCATGACCACGTCACATTTGAGTGTGACCATGCCAACGGAGTGCGAATCTATTTTGGCAAGAACTTTTCTTGCTAAATTCATGGATCAAGTTATAAAAAACATATATTAGCACTCTTTTGGATGTAGAGATATCTGGAGATGGCTACAGAGTAGAAAGATAGGGTTTTGGATAGTTTCTTCCTTAAGTTTCTCTTCCTCTCTAAGGGTTGAGTTCCTAAGAGATTTTTCTAATGTATTGTTCTGTATTTTCTTACATATTTTGAGAGGATTATTTTATGAGAGAGTAGTTTGTTAATTTAGAAGAGAAAACAATTTGTTTTGTAATTTCTTACCTTTTAAGTTTACTTGCAACAATGATTTTGATGAAATATTTTTCTGGTGTTCTTTCTAACATGTGTAGCTAAATTTTCTTCCGTGCCTCTATGATTCATGGTATGTGGTTTTAAAGGTTTTCTTAGATGATTTCTTTCCCTGTATTATTTTTTTGAGGTATCAGGGTGTTTCATTATTGTGCTAACCATAGAGTTTCATTTACTTTTGATTTGGTCAATTATGATGTTAACATACTGTAACTCCTCCCTGTTGTGCAGACGAACAAAATCATTAACCATAAAATCTGTGTTACAATAGCCATTTTTTATATGGGTTTTGCAACCTTAAAAGGGGATCAACATAAATCTGTGAGATGCGATGAGGATTGAGGAAGCCTCAATTTTATAGATTATAGCCTTTTTTGTTTGTCCTGGGAATATGCATAAGGAAAACTGGCTATCCCTATTGAGAATTATCATGTAAGGGAAAGTTTGAGAAAATCAAAAACCACCACACCCCTTAAATCACAAGAGTGTCAGCCTCATATAACTTGAAGAACCGTAAGATTTCTCTACATTATTTTATGTATTTTTCAACCTCGTTATCTTTTGCTTTCGCTTTTCTGTAGGATTTTATAGACCACCTCTTGTTTATGATCATACTAAACTAGGTTTAGAAGTATGGTAAACTAGAGATTCACCCTCCAGAATAATTTTAATGCTTTCCTCAGGGGATCGATACGTGGTACATTTTAATTTTATTTTTTACGTGACACATATACTTACATGATTCAGCCGGCTTGCTTCACAACTTTTCATGTCATCTAATTTTTAGCTTCGTTATTAGGGAAAGACATTTAAAAGAGTTCTAATTTTGGAAGAACTAAAGTTGAATTGTTGAGAATTTTGGTTTAGCAAGTTTTATTTTTCTTTTATCTTCTTATTTCTTATTTTTTTGAACTTGTATTTTTGTTGTATTTTCTTGCATGTGCTGAAAAGCAAAAATTAGAACAAAAAATGAAAAACCAAAAAGCTGAACAATAATTTCCATTAAATCTGTTTGTTCTCTTTTTTTGTGTGTGTGTGTTGTGTGCTTTGCATGTTGATCCACCTAAAAATAACTTATTTTTAGTGTACATTTAATTTTCATTTCCTGTCTATTTTTGATGATATTGCACTTTAAAGGAAGGTATTTTGCATATTTTTTATTTCAAATATATAGAATGAACATTTGAAAAAAATAAGAACAAAATGAAACAAAAATAGATGTTTTTGAATGGCGCCATAACACCAACCTTGGCACCATAACGCCAACCTTGGCGCCATATCGCCAATAACCAACTTTCTAGAATATCCATTGAATTTGGCCAAATTTTGAAAGGGTGCTTGAAGTGACCCTAAGTTATTTTTAGTTATCTATTAATAAAGCCAATTTTTGGATAAAAAGGGAGTCTTTTTGGAGTCATTTTTGGGTCATCTTATAGAGTTTGGTTAGAGTCTGGTGTATGTGTGTGAGAGTCTTTGTTTTGTGTAAGAGTTTGGAGATTGGCTTCAAAGAAACTTCAGGATTTGCTTGGGGAGAAGGCCAAATTTTGAAAGGTTGCTTGAAGTGAACATAAGTTTATTTTAGTTATTTATTAATAGAGCCAAATTTTGGATAAAAAGAGAGTCTTCTTGGAGTCATTTTAGGGTCATCTTAGAGAGTTCGGTTGGAGTTTGGTGTATGTGTGTGAGAGTCTTTATATTGTGTAAGAGTTTGGAGATTGGCTTCAAGGAAACTTCAGGATTTGCTTGAGGAGAAGACATAAAGATAAGTATCTTGTATTTATGTTTAAGTTTTTCTTTTGTAAGACTTGGATTTCAATACAAATTATGTATTTTTGTTTTATCTCCATGAATTTTGAATTGTTCCCTTTCTTTCTCCTTGCATATGAGAATTAATTTTGTAGGATGAGAATGATTTAAAGATCTTTTCTTATTTTTAAAATATTGTGATGGTATTTTCACCTGTTCTTCATTGACTTTGCAAACTAGTCATTTGTATCGTTAAAATCCATTGAGAAACATATTGACCCGGAAGGGCTATGATTTCACCAACTAGTGAGTGCCACATTTCATCTTTAGCAGAGCCATTGTGATCACTTGAGTGGAGTACAGATAAATAGGGAGATAAGTTTTGATGAGTGTAGATTTGATGTTTCTAGCGTGGTATACTAGATTCTTTTATCAATTTGGTTTAGAGTTTTGATCATAAGGGTCCGTTGTAGGTTCTATAGAGAGGGCACAGTGGGTAATCTGGAAATGAGATGCCAAAATCTACTCAGCACTACTATATAAGCTGGTGAGAAACTCTATGTTAACTAATGTTCTTTACAAGCACCGAGAAGGGGTAAAAAATAGGGATGCTCATATTTATCACAATACCACATTTAATTTCTAAACATTATATTCCTCTACTAATTATGATTTCATCGCAAGGGGAAAGGGATTTTAATTATTTAAGATCTTCCCAAAATTTTACCAGTCTCATTATATTTGGTTTTTATTTAATTTAGTTAATTCTAATTTTAGCGTAAATTAATAAATTTAGGAAAACCAAACTTTTCAAAAATTCCAAACTAAGACCTGATAGTATTATACTAGAATTAACGTAAGGGATTTCTTACCTTGCTTCTCTATGGGATCGATACTGGGGTTTTTAAAGAAAACCCTATATTACTTGAAATAATACATATACTTGTGTAGTAACCCTAGTGTGTAAAATATTTTCTAAATTTTATAATATTTCAATTTAGCACACTAGTTGCAAAATATAAATTAGGTCAAGTTTTTTACCATCTTTTGGAAGCTAAAATTCTACGTAATTGTGAGACGGGTCAAGTTTTTAGTGCCATTGTCAGGGAAGCTACGGTAAGTTATTATAGGAGAATTTTAGTTAACCTCTAAGACTTAGATTTGGAAGTTATAATATTATTTTATATTATGTTTAGTTATTATGTGTTTATTTTATAAGAAAATCCATTTACACCAAAAATATTTTTGATATCTATCATATTAGTTAAGTCTTTTAGATTTGTATGCGTAGTTTAGAAGCTGCAGACCTTGGATTATTGATGTGGCCAGAGGACGACAACCTTACTGCTACCCAAAAACTTAATGCGGTGTTTAATACGTGGACAACTAATTTAGAAAATGTGCAGGGTAATCACAATAATAATTTATAATATTAATTAATCACTAGGATACAAACACAAGTATACGTATTGCACTAGTACTATAGGACTCTAATGGATTCCTAAGTATCGATCCCACATGGTGGAAATTTTTATAATAATAACTCAAAGAAACAATATCTAACTATAGAAAACTCATGTAAGAAAGCAACCAAAATTTGTTTTATGTAACTAAATAAACTATATTTACTACACTTATCTCTAAATTTCAAAGTTAAATCTAATGTTTCTAAACTAAGTTTTATGGAAGAGTTCAATTTTAAGAAAGTATCATTCCCCTTTATAATGAGGTTATAATTAGTGAATAATTCAAATCTTTGTAAATTATGTTGTGTCAAATAAGAGCAATTTTATTTTTTATCCTTTTTACGAGTGACAAAGAATATTGGATAATCCAGTGTTGGTCCCTAAATCCGTGATTAGTTTGGGAAGTTAATAGCTCTCACTCTAGAGTTCCTATGTTCCCCTTATCTGAAAGTTAACATCACACTTTAGTTTCCAAACATTTGGACCAAATTAAGGAATTTAGCCTGTCACCCTAAAATCTTTAATTCTATGTGTAACAAAACATATTTCCTTATCTATTTGCACTTGAGCCCATGAACTACATTCTTATTCATGAGATCAAATGTGATTCTTACTTTTATTGAAGAAAGCATAACCCTCTTAGATTATATGTTTAACAACAAATTTTAACAAATCAATTGGCCAGATCGATAAGTAATTGAAGATTAAAGTTTGAATCATCACAAGTATGAAATTAAAATTCTTATAAATAATTTTGATTCTTCACATGACTATATCTCATTGTAGAGAGAAGGACAAAGCAAACTACTCTGATTTCATGAGGAAGATACAATAAAATGTGAATTTATATATAAAAACAAGTTTACACAATAAGAAAAAGTAAAGTAAAAACAACTTATCTCAATCTCCTCCCCAAGCAAATCCTTTGAAGTTTCTTTGAATCACTTTCTCTCCTTACAATATTACTCAATTATCTCTTAGAAATGTAATGAAGAAGAAATCTCTCACTATCCCTCTCCTCTTACAACTCTTAGAGAAAATCTTCTCTAACACTCATGTCACTTAATACTCACTAACTCTCCATCCTTTTTTGTCATAAACCACTATTATATAATGTAGGGCCGGATTCCTAAGAGTCTCCTTTGGCACCCCTTCAAAATTTGTCTAAATTCAATGTATTTGGAAAAAATAACCATCTCTGGCGCCTAGGTACCTCCTTCTTTGTATTTTTGGGCTTAGGGCCATTTCAAAGTCTTCAAAAAGCGGCCTTTTGTCTCCAAATTTGGTCATTTTTGCTTCTTTCAGGTACAAATGCCTTACTTAGTGTACCAGCAATAAAAAAGTGGAAAATACCTTTTTTTAAAGTGTAATATCAATAAAAGTAAGCATTAAATATATAAATAAAAGTTGAATATATTTAGACATGTCAATTTTACGGCTCGAATCTAGAGAAAACTTTTGGGAGAATTATGAATTAGAAAAGACTCTATGAATTTAATGTAAAAATGGTGGATCGACAGTATAATGATTATTCAAGTTTGTATTATAATACTAGTAGCTTTGAAAGAGGAAACCCCAAGACGGTAGTGAATTTTCAAGAAGATATGCTTGCTACTTTTAACTTTTCAAGTTGCAGATATTGCGAGGAAGTTAGATCAATATGTAGGAAGTTACCCTCAAGGGCCCCCAAATATTGAGGAAAATTCATTTGGACAATTGATTGAGACTAACTCTTTTGAAACTAGCCATGAGATATACAATCTTTATTCTGATTATTACAATCCAGGTTGGGAAATCATTTGAACTATAACTGCAATAATAATTTTGGAGGAGAAGACCATTTTTGGGAAGATAATCAATTTAATCAGACATGTAATTGGAATAATCAGAACAATTTTAATGTTGGACTTTCTTTTCCTCATAATCTTAACTTCAACTCACAGAATGAGGAGAATGATTTATTAGAAGAGATTGTTATTCAAATAGAGAGTTAGCTAGAAAGTCAAGCAGTTGTAATAAACATTATAGAAAACCAACTAAGGTAGGTTATTAATTTAATTAACAGTTATCCTCCGGAGATAGTAAGTGACCTTGAGATAAACCTTGAAGAGAAAAATAGTGGGCAAGTTAAAGCTATCCAACTTATAAGTGGAAGAGAATTGTCAGATATGGTTCAAATAAATGTTGAGTTGAGAAAAAAGGAAAATGAGATTAAAAGACCAATGGAAGAAACTCCAATGGAATTAGAGAAACCTATTTTGTCAACCAAGATAGATATACAAAAACTATCTCCACCATTTCATCAAACCCAAAGGGAATAATTAGAAGATAACTTGAGATAGAAGAGTAAAATAGCTGAATTTGATCCTAAATCTGAATTATATAAAGAAAAACCACTCCAAAATTTAGGAGATCATGGATTTACATATAGAGATTCATTTTTTATAAAATGTTAGGATAAAATTAATATGCAAATTAAGAAAATCATAGGAAGAATATTGGATCTAGAAAGAAACATGAAGAAAAATAATTTTAATCAATCTGAAAAAAAAAGAGTTGACTAAAAAACTAAAATTTGAGGATTTTCTAGGAATCCCTAGATTTAAAAAAGATTGGGAAATTGCTCAAAGATTACTTAAATGGAATTTTGATTCGGGAGGAACCCTTTGTCGGGCTGGTAACTTTAAACCAAGCATTTTGTTAGAGGCAACTCATAATTATCAGTGTGGTTTGATTTAGTATGCTTGAGAGTCATGATTGTCAGTGTTTTATTGTTTTTGCTTTAGCGTGGATCACTCAGCTTGATTGATGATTGGTGTATTTTTGGATTGTTATTAGTTTGATTTGATTAGTGATTGTTGTTATGATGATTTTGTGAAGTGATATTGAGTTTTGCATGATTAAGATGGCACAAAAAATTATTTTATTGATGAAAATGAGGATGTGATGAAAAAATTTTGACATTTGAAGAAGTTATTTTGGCGCTATAGCGTCATATATGGCGTCATAATGCCGCAGTTCGAATAACTCCCCTAAGCTGCTCAAAATTTGGTTTTCTTCCTTCTTCTTCTTTACAAAATTGCCTAGAATGGGAATGCAGACGTCCTTTTACAGTTCTAAACATTTTGTATAGAGTAGAGAGTAGTAAATCCATACCTAGAAAAGCAATGGAGAGTAGTAGTAATGGAAGGTTTAAAGATAAGAAGATGGTGCATGAAGATGCTCAGACCAACCTCAATGGATTTCTTGCATTAAGTCTGGAGTGAATTATGAATAAACTTGGAAAGATTGAAGAGGAGTTATTTCATCTTCACAACTAGTTGAGTGACATGTACTATCTGTATGAGAACTTGATGTGGCAGTTGAAAATTCAATTCAACCACATGTCATGCTTATAAGATTACCAAGTAAGTATGTAAAACAACAACAAACAGATTGATGATAAGGTTGCTCAAGATTTTCCTCATGCTTCGTTCTGCTATCTTTTTGATGTACTTATTTCGAGGGTTAAAAGGCGGGGCACAACATTGACCATAATTACTCTTAAGTATTTGATTATGTAAAAATCCGTTTGTATTGAGTGTTTGTGTGGTGTGTCGGCTTTGTTATTATAATGACTCTAGCACTTCTGAATGTTTATCTATGGTTTTATTGACATCTATTTGTGCCTATGCTGTGTTGTTTCTATTGAAATTATTATTAATATAAGAAAACAAATTCCATTCTAGTGTGAAAAGTTGGTCTTATGTGTCTAAAATTAAAGTTGCACACTTAAAAATTTTGGAATGTTGATGAACTCAAAACTATTGAAATGGCCATTAAATCTGAATTATTAAAGTTTAGAAATCTTGGTTTTGCTTTGTTCTTTCAAAATATACAAAAATTTCCAAAATCTGGACATTTTGAATGGTGCCATAGCGCAACTATTGGGCATTATAGCTCCGTGCATAAGACAAAGCATGGCGTCGTAGTGTCATATATCATCGCTATAGCACCAAATAGACAAAAAAAAAAATTTGCGCCAAACCGACTAGTTTTCGCCATTTTTCACCTTGTTTCATCTTTGTCCTCCTTTATTTCACAACTTTGCTCCCCTGGGGCTTGGATTTGTACTTGATTGGCTTGGAGTTAAGGTTTCGAACTCTAGATTTCATCTTCTCTTGGAAAGATCTACATTTTGTTATTAAAATTTTTACTTTCATCATGGATTTCTTCCACATTGTGGTTAGGCCAAAAATTTGAGAATTTTGATAAAAATAGTTAGAAATCCATGGATGAATGTTTATATGGTTTAAAATGTGGTTGCACGAGCCTTATGGAGTTATACTTTAATCTCATGGGAATTTCATCAAATATTTTTTAGATTACACATGGCTCCTAAAACGAAGAGAGGTACAGGATAACCTAGCTTTGATAGTGAGAGATTCTCTAGTTCTAAAGCCCAAGATAAATATGGAGATCTGCAATCCAAGAAATTAATTGCAGAGTGAAGTTTTCTTAATCTTAGGGGAACTATTGAATATATGGTTGCAGAACGACTGTGGGAAAATTTCTTCAATGCGGGAACAATCAAGTGAACTTATTGGAAAATTTAAATAATCAAGGAAGTGCTAGCTATAAACCTTATTATCCTCCAGGCTTTAATAACAACCAATAATTTAAGGAGAAGAAGTTGTTTATAGAAGAAGTGGTGACAAATGGGTAATCAGTTACAAAGTGAAGTACCTACAATTAGAAATATTGAGAATCAATTGTGATAAATTGGTAATGTACTTAGCAATAAGCCTCAAGGAACTTTCCCGAGTAATGTTGAGATTAATCCTGAAGATTAAAACAAAGAGCAAATTAAGGCTGTTCAACTTAGAAGTGGAAGATAATTGGAGATGAAAGTTTAAAAAGAGATTGAAGTTAAGAAAGAAAGGGTAAAAATTGAAAAGCCTGAGGAAGATATTCCTCATGATTTAGAGAACCCTATTACACCAATGAAGATTAATATAAAAAAACCACCACCTCTATTTCCTTAGAGATTGAGACAGCAAAAGTTGGATAAACAATTTTCAAAGTTCTTGGAAATATTAATGAAATTGGAAATATTAATGAAATTACCATTAATATTCCATTTGCTGAAAGCTTGGAACAAATGTCAGGCTATGTAAATTTTATGAAGGATATATTTAATAGAAAAACAAAGTTTATAGATAATGAGATTGTTACACTTAGTGAGGAGTCTAGCGCTATAATTCAGAAAAGGCATCCTGAAAAACTTAAAGATCATGGTAGTTTTATTATTCCTTATGTTATAGGCGAGAGATTTTTTGGAAAAATTTTATGTGATTTGGGAGCCAGTATTAACATTATGCCTCTATCTATTTTCAGAAGGTTGGGTTAAGAGATATTTATCCCACGACTGTAAGCCTTTAGCTAGTTGATCGTTCGATCACTTATCTTAAAGGAGTTGTAGAAGATGTATCGGTAAAGGTTGATAAATTTATCTTTCTTGTGGATTTCTGATCCCGAGAAAATATAGTTGTGTAAAAATTAAAAAGTTGACTCCGTTATGTAACGATGCCAAAAACTTGATGCAATATTTATGATTAAGAAATTTAAGCAATTAATGTTGAGATTTTACGCAAGTATACGTATCGTTATCAAGTAATAAATGGCTTTCTATTTAAGCCCTAAATATCAATCCCAAGAGGAAGGTTTAAAATTGAAATGATAAATTAACTAGAAAATTTACAGAAAGCAAAACGAAATTACTGTCACTAATTTCAAATGTTGAGATATTATCAGAACTAAATTATTTAACTACTAGCAAAACTGAAATGCAAAGTTTAAACATTAACGGTTAAGCTATTGAACTATATTTATGCGATGAAGATTTCTTATGTGAAAAAATATATTTCCCACTACAATGAGATTTTAGTAAAATGAATGAGATAAATGGTTTTAATATGTATTGTGCCAAATAGAAGCAGTTTTAATTCTCTACCCTGATGCAATGTTATAGAAAATCATTGGGTAATCCTAGGTTTAGCCCCTAAATCTGTGGCTAGGCTAGGAGGATACTGGCTCCCACTCCAGAGCTCCCACATCCTTCACCTGAAGGCTAACTCTTACTTTAGTTTTTAAACACTAAGACCAAATTGGGGATTTTAGTCTATCACCCTAAAATCTCCAATTCTACACCCAAGAATGTATATTTCCTTATTTATTTGCACTTAATTCCTTGAACGAAATTCTTCTTTATAGAATCAAATGTGATCCTTACTCTGTTATAGAACTCATACTTCATTTCCCGGATCATATGTTTCACAACAAATTTTAGCAATTCAATTGGCGCTAGATCGAAAAGTAAATTAAGTTTAGAGTTGAAAAATTATCACAATTTATTTTATATTTTAATATTGGCACATCCATATTATCTCTTCATTTCACCATATCTAAGAGTAGGGAGAAAGATAAAGGAAACTACTCATACTTCATGAGAAAGATACAAAAAAACACAAATTTCATATATATAAAAGAAATTTCATACAATACTAATAAAAAGAACAAACAATATTTATCTGAACTCTTTCTCAAAGCGAATCCCTTGTAGCCTTTCCTAGGAAATGTAGAAAGAAGAAATCTCTCACTTTTCTCCTTCTCCAACACTCTTAGAGAAAGATTGACACTTAATCTCACCATAAAAAAACTCTAAACTCTTAAAGAAAAATCACTAATAGACTCCAAAATGATGGTGGAATGAAGATGGAAAAGTGTATGGTGTGTAAGAGATTGAATTGAGGCGAGGAATGAAAAAAAAGGAGCGAGGAGGAGCCCCTTTTCTGATCAATTTCGGACCCAAATAAAGCCTAGAGTCGGTTCTCCAATAGGTGCCTCCAAAAACTCTTCAAAAATGTCCAAATTCATTGAATCTTCTAGAAACAGGGTATGAACCGATAGTGGTGCCGTCGGTGCCAGTGTTCCGCAATTTAATTTGTTGTTTTCTGTCAAACGGCGCTGTCAAAACTGAACAAATTTTTAACTTCTTCATTTTGACTCCAAATTTCATCCTTTTCACTTCCTTTTTTACTTCAAGTCCTAAAATTCAACAACCTGCAAGAAAACATGAAAATATCTTCCATTAAAGTGCAATATCACCAAAAATGACTATAAAATATGGGTCTAAAAATGTATATATTTTTTGTGTATCAATCTCATTGTGTTATATATGAAGGAGGATAAGGAAATTTCAATCATTTTAGAGAGACATTTTCTAGCCACTGGAAGAGCTGTTATTGATGTACAAAAGGGTGAGTTAACCATGAGAGTCAATGATTAAGAAGTTACATTTAATATATCAAAATTCATAAAATATCCAACAAAAGGAAAAGACGATGAATGCTTCAGGATGGAGATTAGTGATTATTTAAGTAATGATTATTCCACAGAAAATTTTGAAGAGAAAATTGAACAAAAAGATTTGAAGCGTGAAGATGAGGATAAAATGTAAGATAAATTTATTGAAATATATAATGAGTATTTAGATTATGTTCATGAAAGTTTTGAGCTATTAGTCACTACAAAAAATAGTAAGAATCTTGCTCCTTCAATTGAAACATCTCCTGAACTTGAGATGAAGATACGTCCTACACATTTAAAGTATGCCATCTTAGGAAATTTATCTACATTATATGTTATAGTATCCTCATAGATGACTCAACTACAAGAACAAAAAATTACTGGATACTTTAAGAAAATATAAGAAAGCCTTTGAATGCACATTAGCTGATATCAAAGGAATCAGTCCTTCGATTTGTATGCATAGAATTTTAATAGAAAATCATCATATACTTAGAGCTGACCCTTAAAGGAGATTAAATTGTATGATGAAAGAGGCTGTAAAGAAAGGAGATTAAATTGTATGATGAAAGAGGCTGTAAAGAAAGAAATTTTAAAATGATTAGATGTCATGATCATCTATCTTATTTCAGACAGTGCTTTGCTTAGTCCAATTCACTACGGTCCTAAGAAAGGATGTGTGACTGTAGTTGTAAATGAGAGAGATGAATTAATACAAACAAGACAAATCACTGGTTGGTGAATCTGTATTGACTATAGAAAATTAAATTCTGCCACTAGGAAAGATCACTTTTCTCTACTTTTTCTGGACCAAATGTTGGATAGATTAACTGAGCACATATATTTCTATTTTTTGGATGGATATACTAGTTATCACCAAATTTTTATTGCTCCTAAGGATCACGAAAAAACAACATTTACTAGTCCTTATGGTACTTTTGCTTTTAGATAAATGTCCTTTGGTTTAAGTAATGCACTTGTAACATTTCAATGATGCATGATGTATATTTTTTGCGATTTTATTGAAAAAGGAATATAAGTTTTTATGGACAATTTTTCAGTGTTTGGCGCTTCATTTGAATCATGTTTAAATCATTTAAAAAAAATTTTAAAATGAAATGAAGAGACAAATTTTGTACTAAATTGGGAGAAAAGCTAATTTATGGTTGCAGGGTGAATTGTACTTGGACATGTCGACACGTTAAATTGGAATCTGCAGGTCACCGGTGGGAATCTTGTTGCCCGCTTTAATGTAATATATAGATATATATAT
>JXCR01139436.1:5652-19169 GCA_002079205.1 Phalaenopsis hybrid cultivar
GCCTCAATCTGAGAATTTTCACACCTTCGTTAGGTTCCAAAGAGCTTAGGGATGAAGCCTCTGGCCCTGGTGTAAAGCCTATGTGTACGATTTCGATCACAGCCGATTTTAGGTGTTGGTTGAGAGCTATGGTAGGGGCTCTGTGGAAGGGGGATTTAATGGGGCTTTAGCTTCTTTCACTCTTGTGAAGGTGTAGGGCCAATTAATTTGGGGTTTGGTGCTGTGTAGGTTGNTTTGGTAAGAGTATCTTAAGCATGTGTATTTTTGGAAATAAGATCCATTAATTTGAGGGACTTTTGGTCCATGGCTCATCTAGCTTGGGTTATATGGGTTTTGGCTCAGTCTTAGAGTCTGACCAATGGCTGAGGTGGAGTTAATTTGATGACTTTGGGGTAGTTAGGCCATCCTTAATGCATGGGTTCAATGTGGGTCCAAGTAATCAAAGCTTGGGTTTGGGCTAGGTTAGCAATGTCAATTGAACTAATTGATTGATCAGCATTGTGTAGATGTTTGTTATGAAGATTTTTGGTGAAGGGTTGAAGTGGTTTTGAGTTCAATTGGTAGGTTAATTTGAGGGATTTTTGAAATTTGGCCAATTTGGGCATGTTGGGTTAGACATGGGTCTAAGTTCGGCTAGCCTTAGTCTAAGTCCAAATTAAATGGTTCACATGATCAAGATAGATGTTGTGAAGATTTTTTATGAAGGCATAGAGTGGAAATTTTTGGTTTAAGGCCCTCAATTTGGTGAGATTTTGAGACATGGTCAATTTGGGGTAAATTTGGGGTTTTTGACTTAGGTTGAAATCAAATGAAATTGAGGCCTCACCAAGGATAATTGAAGGTCAAGTTTGATGTATGGGGATATTATGAAGGTTTTTTTAACACAAATTGTGGTAAGTTGAGTTGGCCATGGGTTCCATTTGGTGGAACCAAGTCATGGGGCCAAAATTGAGGTTTTGATCTAAATCAAAATTGGGCTTCAATGATGGACTAATTGAGCTTAGATTTGGTATATATTGGTCATATCAAGAGTTAATTTGAGTTTAGAATTGAATTTATGGTAAATTAAGACCAATTGGATAGACATTTGAGGGAATTTGGGGAAAACATGGGCCTTTAAAGGCAATTTGGGGGTTTTAGTCAAAGATGGTCAAATTGGCCAAATTGGATCATGTGATAGTTGAGAAAAATGAAAATGGGAATATTTCGGAGGTTTTTGAGAATTTTTACGATTTTTTGGAATTTTTTGAATTTTGCGGTAAGGAGGGGTATTTTGGTAATTTGGCCAATTTTGCTGATTTTGGGTAGTTTGGGTGTTTTCAAGGTGTTTGAAATGATTTTTGAACCAAGTTGGGTATTTTGGGTAGATTTGGAAATTTTGGCCAAATTTGGGGTTCCAAAGGTATCTAGGTAATTTGGGGAATTTAGGGGCAAAAGGCTAGGTTGGGTGTCCTGGTAGAGTTGGAATACCAACCATCATCAATAAGCCATAAACCAATGGAAACATCATTTTGGGTTCTCTACGTAGTGGTCTTAGCCAAACCCTAGCCTAGGGCTAGTAGGTTTGGGGGACCACCTATAGGAGTCTCCCAAAAGTATCAAGGGATCAGATCCTATAAATTTTGGGTTTAGAGTAGTGAGTGATTGTGAGTGTAAATGATTGCAAGTGAGTGCCTTAGCCCTTGACCAACACCCAGGGTCAACCCTAAGGTCTAGCAGTTTTAAGGGTGACTCTCCTTGAGCTCCCCCATAATGACCTCACCTACTAAGTGCTAGGTTAGGACCAATATGTGGAACTTCAAGTTGAGTGAAGAAGAGTGTAGAATTTCTAATGGTGAGGGTTTCATGTCTAGTTTTCTAAGAATAGTCAATAGGTAGAATTTCTAATGGTGAGGGTTCCTTGTCTAGTTTTCTAAGAATAGTCAATAGGAAAGTCGGGATTTCTAATGGTGAGGGTGCCTTTTCTAGTTTTCTAAGAATAGTCAATAGGAAAGTCCTATGTCTAGATTTTAGGCTACTAAAGAGGAAAAACTAAACCTCAACCAAAAGTGAGGTTAACAACATACTAATAAAATCAACTACTCCTCACCACATCATCCTTATCATCATCGTCATTCTCATTCATATCCTTATAACTCAAATCATCAAATCTCATATAATAAGGATAATCAAGGAATTCTGTAGTCTGGTCTCCTTTGAGATAACTGACAAGAGATTTATAAAATCCTTTCCCATATTTACTATGTCAATGGAGAAAAGAGTAAAAATGATCCTAACGATCTTCAACTCTCAAAATTCTTCTTTGAACATCAAAAATGTCATCCTTTACCTCTTACATACTATCAAATAAAGATTTTATACCATAAGGAATATGAGATGTAGAGGCACCATATGAAGATGGAGCATCAGAAGATCTAGTCTCAAATCCAGTTTCAACATGTTTCTCATATATATCCACATTGGCCTTCCGAATAGGCTTAAGTGGATGTTGTATCTTCTTATAAGACTCAAATCTAACTCTAGATTGACTGCATAGAGTAAATATGAGAGAAGGGTTGCCCATACTTGTTGTAGTCCCTCCCTTAGAGGAATGAATAATGCTTTTGTAAATTAGAGAGTCAATATTAATGGGCTTCATCAACTGGATTCAATAGTTTAGAATAGCCCTCTGATACACCAAAATAATGTATTGTTTAAGTATACATTTAATGCTTATTTTTGGTGATATTGTACTTTAAAGAAGGGTATTTTCATGTTTTTATTGTAGGTATATCAATTTTAGACATTTGGAGTAAAAGTAGAAAAAATGACAAAATTTGGAGCCAAAATAACGAATTTTGCGCCAGAACAGGTGCCTGAAGCGCCACATTACAGAGAGCTGGCGACTGAAGCTCCAGAATTGGCGCCTGAAGCGCCATTTATAGAGATTTGGCGATTGAAGAGCCAAAACCCAGAACAATGCGGTCTTAAGCAACTTGGAGCTTGAAGCGCCAGAACTAGTGCATGAGGCGCTAGAGATTACATTTTATGAATTAAGGTTGTTCGGGACAAATTTTACACGAATTTTGAAGGGACCACTTGTTCTAGACGCCTCATTGAGTGATTCAACGCATCTAGACACTTTGGAAGGTTCTTTTATGAAGGGATATGTCTCTTGGATCAATAGATATATATTTTGAAATTCAAAAGGGTTGAGTTTTGGATAGAATTTTGGAAGGAATTTTGAATTCTTTTTAAAGGGAGGCAGACTCTAATAAAAGAGAGGGAAGTCTAGGGCATGAGTGTGGCCTGAGAGAGGTTTGAAAGAGGGTTTCACGAGAGAGAGTGAGAGAGAGAAGGTCAAGGGCTTGGATATTTTCTTCTATAATCGTATGAGAGATTTCTTCTTCATTGCACTTCTAAGAGAGAATTGAGAGTGCTTGTATTGAGAGAAAGTGCTTGAAGAGAACTTCTAGGGATTTTCTTGGGAAGGATTGTGAAATAAGTTGTCTTTTATTTCTTTACTTTTCTAAACTTATTTTTATATATGAAATCCACGTTTTGTTGTTTCCTTCTCGTGAATTTATCCTTCTCCCTACAATGAGATTTGGTTTTGTGAAGAATTGATTTTGTTTTATACGGTTTTAGATGTCAATAATTTGTGATGATTTGAACTTTGATCTTCATTTACTTTTAAATCTGATGAATTGAAATGTTAACATGTGTTGATAAACATATGATCCAAATGGGTTATGATTTCTATAATATAGTGGGAATCACATTTAATTCCATGAGAGAGAATGTCATTCATGGGGTTGAAGCAAATAAATAGGGAAATATAGTTTGTTGGATAAAGAATTGGAGATTTTGAGGTGACAAATTAAAATCCCCAATTTAGTCCTGTTGATTGGAAACTAATGCGAGATTGTTAGCCCTCAGGTGAGGAAGTGGTAGGAGCTCTAGAGTGGCAGTCGGTATCCTCCCAGCCTAACCACAGATTAAGGATCAAACTCTGGATTAGTCGTTGTTCTTTATTCACTTAAAAGAGGGTAAAGGATAGGATTTCTCCTATTTGGCACAAAACAATTTTTATATGGTTTTAATTGCTTCACAATTCATATACTCCTTGTAAAGGGGAAGGATGCTTTCTTAAATTTGATCTCTTTATCACAAAAAAATTATTTAGATTTCATAAGTTTGTTTTTTAGAGTTTAGCAATAAGTTTAATTAAACTTAGTTCCTTTTATCAGTATTTTATTTAACATAGAGTTAATTATTTTAGATTAAAATTTTGTACTTCAGTTTTGTAGTTTGAATTTTGTTTTACATTATAGTCAAAAGAATTTACCTATAAGCAGTTCCAACTTCCCTGTGGGATCGATATCTAGAACTCCATTATAGCCTTTTATTACTTGAGCGATGCATATACCTGCGTTATTATTTGGGGATTTGACAGTTTAAAAATTCTTAAAAGTTAAAATTATTTTTATTAAAGTTATTTTCATTAGGTTTACATTGCATATTTATTATTATAACTACTGTGTGTATTTTGTAATATTGAAAATATTTGCAAAAGTAACAAACAAAAATCCGCCGCATCAAGTTTTTAGCACCGTTGTCGGGGAAGTAAAGGAAAACATTAGCAAATTACTTTATAATGTAAAACATTTTATTTGAACTAAAAAAAATGTTCGTAGTTTAACTTAAGTATTTTCATATTTAAGTGTGTTTGCTTATTATAATTGCTTATTATGTTTGTTTATGCATAGTTTAAGTTCTGAAGATTTAGTACCTTACAATTCTGAGTTAGAAAGAACTATTTAAAAATTCAAAAATAGCAAAAAAAGATATATCATTTTAGCAAAATGGATTGCAATTTGAGTAATGCTGCAAATGAAAATGAATATCATCAGAAACCTTTAAGAGATTATGCTAACCCTATGGTAGATGAAATTCATTTAAGTATATAAAACCCTATTGTAGGTACCAATTCTTTTGATCTTACATTTGCAATTATCCAAATGGTACAAAATAGTCAGTTTGAGGGAACACCAACTGAAGATCTTAAAATTCATTTGAGGTGTGATCATTGCGACAAATGAGAATAATGAATTAATATCTACAAGACAAATCACTGGATGGCGAATCTACATATATTATAGAAAATAAAATTTTGCCACCGGGAATGATCACTTTCCTTTACCCTTTTTGGACCAGAAGTTGGATAGACTGGCTGGGTATAGATATTTTTGTTTTCTAGATGGATATATTGGTTATCATCAAATACCTAGTGCTCCATATGATCAAGAGAAAACAACATTTACTAGTCCTTATGGACCTTTTGCTTTTCGGCAAATGCCCTTTGGATTATGTAATGCAACTGTAACATTTCAAAGATGTATGATGTTAATTTTTTAGTGATTTAATTGAAAATGGATTGAAGTCTTTATGGATGATTTTTCCAGTATTTGGAACTTCATTTGAAATATGTCTAAATCATTTAGAGAAAGTTCTAGAACGACGTAAAAAGATGAATCTCATATTAAACTGGGAAAAATATAAATTTATGGTTGCAGGAGAAATTGTGCTTGGGCATAAAATTTCAGAAAATGGTATGGAAGTAGATCCCGCAAAAATATAAGTTATATCTAACCTACCTCCACCTACTACTGTTAGAGGAGTTGAGAGCTTTTTAGGACATGGTAGATTTTACGGGCGATATATTAAAGATTTTTCAAAAATACAAAGCTTTTATGCGAACTTCTGGAAAAAGATACATAATTTGACTTCAACCATGAGTGCCTTAAAGACTTTGAAATTTTAAAGGAAAAATTGATCACTGCTCCTATAATTGTTTTTCCTGATTGGAAGAAACCTTTTGAATTAATGTGTGATACAAGTGATTATGCAATTGGAGGTATTTTAGTGCATAGATATGAAAAAAAAATTTAAAGTTATATATTATGCTAGTAAGACTCTCAATGATGCTCAAATTAATTATACTACTACTAAAAAAGAGTTATTAGCAATTGTTTAGGCTTTTGATAAGTTTAGGTCATATCTAAGTGGAGCTAAATGTGTTGTGCATACTGACCACTCGACTATTAAATATCTGATATAAAAGAAGTATGCGAAACCAATATTAATTAAATGGGTAATTATGATGCAAGAATTTAATTTTGTAGTGGTTGATAGGAAATGAAATGATAATCAAATTATTGATCACCTATATTGGTTGGAACAGGAAGAAACACTTGACTTGGATGAAGAAATTAATGGAACTTTTTCTGATGATTAACTTTATGTTGTTAAATGATGGAAAATATCATGATATGTTGATATTGTAAATTATATTGTTAGTGGTATTTTATCATATGGACTGACAAAACAATAGGAAAAGAAATTCATTCATGATGCAAAATCATATTTTTGGGATGACCCATATTTGTAAAAATAATGCAAAGATTTAGTGATGAAAAGATGTGTGCCGTATAAAGAAACTCAGGAATTATCAAAAAATGTCATGATTCTGAATTTGGAGGTCATTTTAGGAATGATAGAACCGTTCATAATATTTTACAGCCTAGATTTTATTGGTCTACTCTATTTAGAGATGTTAATATATATAAAAACATGTGATCGGTGATACACCTTAAATATAGTATTTATGTCCACATTTTTATACATTTTTTTATGATATTGCGCTTTAATGGAAGATATTTGTGTGTTTTTATTTCAGGTATAATAGAGAAGATGAAAAATGGTGAAATGAGTGAATAAGGATCAAATTTTGAGAAAAAATGATGAAAAGGTGCAAAAGAGCTGTGGTGCCTAAGCGCCCAAAGATGGCGCTTAAGTGTCAGCAATACAGAGAAGGTCGCGTCTAAGCTCCAAGGACCTAACGCTTAATTGCCAGTGGTATATATTTTTCAGTTTAGCAAATTTTGACGAATTTTGAAGAGGTATTTGAGGCACCTATTGTTAAAAAATGGTGGTTATAATCAATAGGGACAAAAATATATTAAAAGGACTTTTGAAAGGAGGCATCTCTTGGAGAAATTCATCAATAAGGAAAAATTTTAAAGAGATACCAAGCCACCTCTTGAAAAACTATAAAAAGAGGGAGTTGGAGTGGATTAAGGGCACTTCTAGTCTTTTCATTGCTACTCAAGGGAGGCTCTTCTCTGCATTTTAGGAGAGACTTTTAGACGCCATTTGCATTTAACTTTTCCTTTTCTTTAAGTTTTTATTTTGAGAGTTAAAAGTGTTATAAGAGAAGAAGAGATTCAAAGGAACTTCAAGATTTTGGTGGAGGATTTGAGATAAGTTTCTATCTTTTGTTACTACATTTGGTTTTAATTTATACTTCTTATTGGTTTCACAATGATTTCTACTTTTAAAATAGATTGTGGTTGTGTTTTCTCCATGAATTCTGAGTAGTTTTCTTTTTTTTTCCTTAAAATAATAATTATTTTAAGTTTTGGATGGAAGTTGTGGAAAATATTGATCTTTAATGTCAGAATAAGTTGTGATGAATTAAATCCATGTACTTCATTTACTTCTTGATTTGGCTCATTAAGTTGTTAAAATTTATTGTAAGAACATGTAAGACCCATGATGGTATTGTCTCAGTCAAGAACTGGTAAGAATCACTTGAGATTGTATGGATGAGAATATAATTCATATGATCAAGTCAAAATAAATAGGAAAATAAAATTTGAAGGGTATAGAGTTAGAGGACATTAGAGTGATAGGCTAAAGGCCCGAACTTGATTTCTTATTTTAGGATTTGATACGAGTCGTTAGCCCTCGGGTGGAGGGAGAAGAGGGAACTCTAGAGTGAGAGTTGTTATCTTCCCTACCAAACCGGTCTTCAAAACTATTCAAACTTTAAATTATCCAATGTTCTTTATAGCATCTCTAGTAAGGGTAAAGAATAATATTGTTCTTATTTGGCATAATACAATTTGAATACTTCCATAACATAATTCATATACTTGTTACTAATTCATGATATGGAAAAAGATATTTTATATTTAGTGCTTTTATTTTACAAAAACTCAAGCTATATTTAGTTAGATGTTATTTTATTTTCAATTATCAAAAATATTCAAAAAGAATTAAACTTTCATTCTTGTGTAATATATGTAGTTTGAGTACGTGTGTTTTTAAAATAGAGATTTGTTATTTATAAAGTTTACTTTGCTTTACACATTGCCAAAAACTTGATGCGGTATTTTAGTAATAATAACATTAAGCTCTTAAGATTGGGTTTCTACGCAAGTATACGCATCATTATCAAGTAATATAAGACTTTCTGTTTAAGTCCCAAATATCAATCCTATGAGGAAGGTTTAAATTTTGAGATGATAAATTAACTAGGAAATTCACAGAAATAAAACAAAATTATTCTCACTAATTTTGTATGTTTGAGATACTATCAAAACTAAATTATTAACTACTAGTAGAATTTAAATGCAGAGTTTAAATTAGTAATTACTAAACTATGTTTATGTGATGAAGTTTTCTAATATTAAAAAATTCTTTCCCACTACAATGAGTTTTTGGTGAAATGAGATGAGATAAATGATTTAGATTTGTATTGTGCCAAATAGGAGCAATTTTAATTCTCCACCCTGGTTCAGTGTTATAGAAAATCATTGGTTAAGCTTATGTTTAGTCCCTAAATCCATGGCTAGGCTAAGAGGATATTGGCTCCCACTCAAGAGCTCTCACTTCCCTTCCCTTGAAGGCTAACTCTTGCTTTTATTTTTAAACACTAAGATCAAATTGGGGATTTTTAGTTTGTCACCCTAAAAATATCTCCAATTCTACACCCAACAAAGTATCTTTATTTATTATTTGCACTTAATTCCATGAACAAAACACTTTCATAGATTTAAATGTGATTCTCACTCTATTGTAGAACTCATACTCTGTTTCCCGGATCATATGTTTCACAACATATTTTAACAATTCAATTGGTCAGATCAAAAAGTAAATTAAGAGTAGAGTTGAAAAACTATCACAATTTAAATTTTAACATTGACACATCCAAATTATCCCTTCATTTCACCATATCTCAGAGTAGGGAGAAAGATAAAAGAATCTACTCAAACTTTATGAGAAAGATACAACAAAACACAAATTTCATATATAACAGAAAGTTCATACATCAATAATAAAAAACAACACTTATCTAAAATGCTTTCTCAAAGCAAATCTTTTGTAGCCTCTCTTACGAAATGTAGAAAGAACAAATCTCTCACTTCTCTTCCTCTCTAAACTCCTTAGAGAAGAATTCACACCTAAACTCACCACAAAAATTTAAAACTATAAATAAAATAGCTAACTAATGGTGTGGAATGATGTGGAATGTACGCGTGTGAAGAGGAAAACTGATTGAGTGGAAGAATGTGAAGTGGAGCGAAGGTGGGGGGGTTCTGATCAAATTTTGGCCCTAAATAGAGCATAAAGTCGGTTCTCCAATAGGTGCATTGATACACCAAAAATATATGTATTTTTAGACCTATATTTTATACTTATTTTTTATGATATTGCACCTTAATGGAAGGCATTTTGATGTTTTCTTGCAGGTTGTTGATTTTTATGACTTAAAGCAAAAAGGAAGCAAAAAGGATGGAATTTCAAGTCTAAATGACATTGTTGAAGAAGTAATCAACGCCGACGGCTCCAAGGGTAGTGTCGACGGCACGGAACAACAGAATAGCTGAAATTTTTACTCAGCACCGACAACGCCAGAACTAGCGCCGATGGCGCCAAACGCGGTTCAACCCCCTTTTCTTGAATGTTCGATGTATTTGAACAATTTTTGAAGAGTTTTTGGGGCACCTCTTGGAGAACCGACCTTGGGCTTTATATGAAGCCGAAATTCATTAGGAAAGTGACTCCTTTTCGCCCTAAGACATTCCACTACGCTCCATTTTCGCCATTCTTCATAATCCATCTTCATTCCACCACCATATTGGAGTACATTAGTGATTATTCTTTTATAGTTTAGAGTTTGTGTGCTGAGATTTAGTGTGAAACTTTCTGTAAGAGTGTTGGAGAAGGAGAAAAGTGAGAGATATCTTCTTCCTGCATTTCTAAGGAAAGGCTACAAGGGATTTGCTTTGAGAAAGAGTTTCACATATGTTTTGTTATTTTATTAGTGTTGTATAAACTTTGTTTTATATATGAAATTTGTGTTTTTTTGTGTATTTCTCATGAAGTCTGAGTATTTCACTCTATCTTTCTCCGTACTCTGAGATATGGTGAAATGAAGAGATAATACGATGTGCCAATATTAAAATATAAAATAAATTGTAATGATTTTTCAACTCCAAACTTAATTTACATTTCGATCTGGAAAATTGAATTATTAAAATATGTTGTGAAACATATGATTTGGGAAATAGAGCATGAGTTCTACAACAGAGTGAGGATCACATTTGATTTCATGGAGGAGAAATTCATTCATGGAATTAAGTGCAAATAAATAGGGAAATATTCTTTGTTGGGTGTAGAATTGGAGAATCTTTAGGGTGACAGACTAAAATCCCTAACTCGGTCTTGGTGTTTAAAAACTAAAGCGAGAGTTAGCCTTCAGGTGAAGAGAAGTGGGAGCTATAGAGTCGGAGCCAGTATCCTCCTAGCCTAGCCACGGATGTAGGAACTAAACCTAGGATTAGCCAATAATTTTCTATGCACTGTATCAGAGTAGAGAATTATAATTGCTCCTATTTGGCACAATACATATTATAAACATTTATCTTATCTCATTTCATGAAAACCTCATTGTAGTGGGAAGGATGCTTTTTCACATAAGAAATCTTCATTTCATAAACATAGTTAGTAGATTAGTATTTACTTTTTAAACTTTACGTTTCCCTTTTGCTAATAGTTAAGTACTTTAGTTTTGATAACATCTCAACATTCAAAATTAGTGACATTAATTTCGTTTGATTTTCTGTTAATTTCCTAGTAAAACTTATAATTGTCAATTTACGCCCTCCCTATGGAATCGATATTTGGGGCTTAAATAGAAAGTCCTTTATTACTTGATAACGATACATATACTTGCGTAGAATATCATTATTAATTGCTTATAATTATATATATTTTACACAACTTACTTTTCATATAAGGATCAAGTATTTGGCGTTGTAGTGGTGTCAACTTCATAAATCCTTACATATAAAAAATCGGGATCAAGTTTTTGGCGCCATTATGTGGGGAAGGTAACCGTTAAATTTAGGTAAATTAAATAGTTTTGATAAATTAGGAAAGTTAGAGATAATATATATACTATAAAAATATATAAAAATAAAAAATTAAAAATCAAAAATCTAAAAAGAAATTTATTTAAGAGTATTTTTTTAAGGAAAAAGAATTTTACTTTGCTTACTTTATTTGTTTATGCGAAATATTGGATCTGAAGACTTAGTACCTTATGATTCAGAGTTAGAACGTACTATTAGAAAAATTCGTAAACAACAAAGAGAAATTAAAATCTAAAAGAAATGATAAATAACTTAGAAGATCAAATAAATGAAAATCGACAAAGACTTTTAAAAGATTATGTGAATCCGACAGTAGATGAACTTCACTTGACTATTCAAAATTCTAATGTTGCTGCTAATTCATTTGAGCTTAAACCTACTTTTATCAAAATGATACAAAATAATCGGTTTGGAGGATCACCTACTAAAGATCCTAACTTACATCTTGCTAGTTTTATTGAGATTTGTGCTACATTTAAATATGACGAAGTGTCTAATGATGTTGTTAGGCTTAGACTTTTTCCATTGTGCTACATTTAAATATGACAGAGTGTCTAATGATGTTGTTAGGCTTAGAATTTTTCCTTTTTCATGTCAAGGTTTAGTTAAATTCATTAAAACTTGGATCTATTAGAACTTGAGGAGAACTATCATAAAAATTCTTGGCTAAATATTTTTCATCCTCGAAAACTGCTAAGCTTAGAAATGATATTACATCTTTTTTTCAGTTTGAAGGGGAATCGATATATGAAGCCTGGGAAAGATTTAAATATCTTTTTAGAAAATTTCCACACCATGCTTTGCCAGATTAGTTAATAATTCAAACATTTTATAATGGATTAGTAGGATCACTAAGATTTATTATAGATGTTGTTGTGTGTGGATCATTAATGTCAAAACCTTTTGATGAAGCATATTCTTTAATTGAAGAAATGACTACTAATAATTTTTAACGGCCCTCTGAAAGGGAAAATCCTAAGAGAGTAGCTAGTATTTATAATTCTGATGTAATGACTATTTTTACATCTCAAATTGCTGTTATTTCTAAAAAGATTGATCAAATAGGAGTGAACTATTCTCAAATACCTTAGTATTAAAGGAAAATTCACTATGACAGATTATTGATACTCAACCATCTTATGAAACTTTAAACGCTATAAATAATCAAAATAATAATCCCTATTCTAACTATTTTAACCCTGGATGGAGAAATCACCTTAATTTTAGTTGGAATAATTATAACAATCCAGTGAATCCATCCGGAAATCTGAACAATCAAGGAAATCCTAANATGAAATTATTGGATCAATTTTCTTTAGTAGTAAATCAGAGTTATCCGACTGATTTAAAATGTAAGGTGTAAANGCCCATCCAAATTGACCACTAAATCAACTTCAAAACAACTTTCATCCTTCATGAAAGTTGTTCATAATGATGTNCTAGAGCCCCTAGTGAGCCTACTTCAAGTGACCCTAGCAACAGGGAGTTGTTGGACCTGATGATGATTCAAAAGGGAGATATTTTGAGGATGGATCATAAGATGCAGAATATGGAGGCCAGAAATGCTCACACTGATGATCTGATTTGCCAGAAATTTGAATATGATGTTGCTTATGATGATGCTTTAGTGAGATATCTGAGGGGTGACCATACAGTTCAATTTTCTATTCACCCTACTTATACTCTATATTAGTAGCAGAAGTTAGATGTCGATGATGAGGAAGATAATGACGGGCGATCTATTTTGTTTGTTTGTTTGTGTTTGTACTGTGTGATTGTATTGTTTGTGTTGTGATGTTGTTGAGACTTTGTTTGTTATGTTATTTTAAACTGTAATGTGGAAATCTGTTTTCATTTTTAGAATTTAGTTTAGTTCTGTTGTTATTTTTAGCACTTTGTTATGTATTGTGATTAGCTCTTTCTCAGTAAATTTTATATATAGTATGTGCAATTTAATGTTTTTAGCCTTGTAGTTTTCAAATTAGCACTTGCAACATTTCAAAATTTATGTTTAAAATCAAAATCTCCAATAGGTATGAATTTTTTTATATATTCTTTTACCCTTCATTTTTAAAGTTCTTCATGTAAAAATCTTTTAAAAATTTAAGTTNTCCCATGAGATTTCAAAAACCCCATGGAACTTAATCTGCTGGATGTCTTGTATTCATCAATTGCTTAAATTTTGCTCTATAAAGTTCTCTCATATTCACAGAGAAGGAAATAGACCATCCAACTGGCTGGCTAGAAGGGGTCTTT
>JXCR01139436.1:21874-45190 GCA_002079205.1 Phalaenopsis hybrid cultivar
CCCCCACTGGACTTTCTCTTATCCAGTGACCTGTTGCCTCTCCCTTATATCAGAAATTATGTGTAGTAGGTTTGAGAGGTGCCTTCCTTTATAAAGGCCCTCTCCTGTCACTTTTTTTTTCTTTCTTTCTTTTTCTCTTCTCCTTGTACTTTGTTAGGTTTCTTTAATGAATTGGAGCTATGCTCCTTATATAAAAATACATATCTAAGTATAGTAGACCAAAAAAATCCATATTGCAAAATTTTATGAACAGTTCTATCATTTCCAAAATTACCTCCAAATTCATATTCACGATATTTTTGGATAATTTCCTAAATTTCTTTGTAAGGCACACATCATCTCATTACTAAATCTTTGCATTGTTTATATAAATAGAGGTCATCCCAAATATAAGATTTTGCATCAAGAATGAATTTCTTTTCCTGTTGTTTTGTTAGTACATATTGTTAAATACCATTAACAATATAATTTACAGTTTCAGCATACCAGTATATTTCATATCTTTTTACATCATAAAGTTGTTCATCAGGAAAAGTTTCATTAATTTATTTTTCCATGTCAAGTATTTCTTCCTATTCTAGCCTGAAAGAAGATCAACAATTTGATTATCGACTACTACAAAATCAAACTCTTGCATCAGAGGTACCCATCTAATTAATCTTAGTTTTGCATCCTTCTTTTGCATCAAATATTTAATAGCTGAATGGTCAATATGGGCAACACATTTAGCTCCAATCAGATATGATCTAAACTTATAAAAAACATACACAATGGCTAATAATTCTCTTTCAGTTGTGGTATAATTAAAGTTAAATTTTAAAAAAAGATGAGGTGGAAAATGAAAAATCTGTTGAAGATTTTCATTTTGGGTCAAAATGTTCTATTGAACCAATAAAAATTAATATACAAAGACCACCAATTTCCTCAAAAATTGAAGCAGAAAAATAGAGATAACCAATTTTCAAAGTTTTTAAAAGTATTGATGAAATTAAAGATAAACATTCAATTTGTTGAGTTTTAGAACAAATGTCAACCTGTGTGAAGCTCATGAAGGATATACTTGTTGACTTCATTTTTGGTTGAGGTTTAGTTTTTCCTCTTTAGTAGCCTAGGGTCTAGCCATAGGACTTTTNCTAATTACAAAGTGAAAAAGAAGTTGAAACAATGATCCAAAAATAAACTAAAGTTGATGAAGAGAAGGAAGAAATGGAAAATGATCAACATGAAAATGAACAAACATAGGTTCCTTTAGAAAAACCATTGCCTCTATTTCTTCAAAGACTGAAGCAGAACAATAAAGATAAAAAATTTACAAAATTTTTGGAAATCCTTAAGAAATAATAATAAATATTCCTTTGGTTAAAGCTTTGGAACAAATGCCAAGTTATGTGAAATTTATGAAGGATAAACTAAATAAGAAAAGAAATTTTACTGATCACGAGACCGTTGCACTCAGTGAAGAGTGTAGTGCTATTATTCAGAAAAAGCTTCCTGAAAAATTAAAAGATCATGGTAGTTTTACTATACCTTGTGCAATTGGTGAAAAATTTTATGGAAAAGCTTTATGTGATTTAGGAGCAAGTATCAATCTTATGCCCTTATCGAACTTTAAATGTTTAAATTTGGGAAAATTTCCCCTACTACTGTATCTCTTCAATTAATTGATTGATCAATAACTTATCCAAAAGGAGTTATAGCGGATGTACTAGTAATAGTGGATAAATTTATTTTCCCTGTAGACTTTATAATAATGGATATGGAGGAAGATAAAGAGATTCCTACTATTTTAGGGAGACCATTTCTTGCAATAGGAAGAGCTGTAATAGATGTGCAAAAATGAGAATTAATAATGAGAGTTAATGATCAAGAAGTAAAATTTAATATAGTAAAAGCTATGAAATATTCTGTAAAAAAAAGATAATGAATGTTTCAAGATGAGAGTAGCTAATTATCTGAGTGATGAACAATTTAAGAATGAGTGTGAAGATAAATTAAAGCAAGGAAATTTTTTTTAGAATGAAGATGAAATAAAAGGAGAAGATTTGGATTATATTCAGGGCAAATTTGAAACATTAGACTTGTTGGAAAATGATCGTAAAAATCTTATTCCTTCAAGTATTAAACCATTTGAACTTGAATTAAAGATATTACCTACCCATTTATAGTATTTATTTTTAGGAGAGACATCTACATTGCCTATTATTATATCTTCTGAGTTAACTAAAATTCAAGAACAAAAGTTGATAGAAATGTTGAACAAGTATAAAAAGGATTCTGGATGGACTTTATCAGATATTAAAGGAATTAGTCCTTCAATTTGTATGCGCAGAATTTTATTAGATGAACAATATGAACCTAAAGCTGATCCTCAGAGAAGATTAAACCCAATAATGAAAGAAGTTGTTAAAAAAGAAAATTTTAAAATGGCTAGATGTTGGAATTATATGTAATATTTCAGATAGTGCTTGGGTAAGCTCAATTCACTATGTTCTGAAGAAAAGAGGAGTGACTATTGAAGAAAACAAGAAAAATGAGTTAATACCAATAAGACAAGTTGTTGGTTGGCAAATTTGTGTTGATTATAGAAAATTAAATATGGCCACCAGAAAAGATCACTTTCCTTTACCCTTTCTAGACCAAATATTGGGATAGATTGGCTGGGAATGAATATTATTGCATTTAGGTGGATATACTGGTTATCATCAAATTTTAATTGCTCCAGAGGATTAAGAGAAAACAACATTTACAAGCCCATATTGAACATTTACTTTTCATAGAATGCATTTTGGACTATGCAATGCACCTGCAACATTTTAAAGATGCATGATGTCAATTTTTAGCAATTTTATAGAGCATGTAATGGAAGTATTTATGGATTATTTTTTTGTATTTGGAACTTTGTTTGAGTTATGTCTTAATAATTTAGAAAAAGTTCTGGAAGTATGTGAAAAAGTCAACCTAGTCTTAAATTGGGAAAAATGTCAATTTATGGTTGCAGGGGGTATCGTGCTTCAGCATAAAATTTCTGAAAAGACATGGAGGTAGATCCTACAAAAATCTAAGTTATAGAAAAATTACCACCACCTACTAATGTTAAAGGGGTGAGAAGTTTTCTAAGGCATGCTGGTTTTTACAGGCGCTTCATAAAAAAATTTTCAAAAATAACTAAGCCGCTATGCCAACTTTTAGAAAAAGATAAGAAATTTGATTTTGATGAAAAATGACATTAAAGCATTTGAATTATTAAAGAAAAAATTAGTCACTGCACGTATATAGTACCACCTAATTGGGAAAAACCATTTGAAATAATGTGCAATGCTAGTGATTATGCTATTGGGGTTGTATTAGGACAAAGGCACGACAAAGTTTTTAAAGCTATATATCATGCTAGTAAGACTCTAAATGATGCTCAAATTAATTATACTACTGTTGAAAGAGAGTTATTAGCTATTATCTATGCCTTTGATAAATTTAGACCTTATTTAATTGGAACTAAATGTATAGTGCATACAGATCACATTCTGCTATTAAAAATTTAATGCAAAAGAAGGATGCTAAACCAAGATTAATTATTTGGATACTTCTATTGCAAGGGATTGATTTTACTGTGATTGATAGAAAGGAAAATGATAATCAAATAGTTGATCATTTGTCTAGGATAGAAATAGAAATATTAACTAATTTTGTAAATGAAATTTTAGAAAATTTCCCTGATGATTAGCTATATAGTATTGATGAAATAGATGTACCGTGGTATGCTGATATAGTGAATTATATTGTAAGTGATATTCTACCACCTGATATAAAAAATCCATAATTAAAGAAGTTTATATATGATTCAAAATTCTATTTTTTGGATGACCCATATTTATATAAACAATGTAAAGATCTTAATTATTAGGAGCGTGTGTCTTATGAAGAAACTCAATAGATAATTGAAAGATGTCATGATTCTGAATTTGGATGACATTTTGGAACAAATAGAACTGCATATAAGATTTTGCAAGCTAAATTTTATTGGCCTACTATTTTTAAAGATGTTAATGAATATATTAAAATATGTGATATATGTTAACAAGTAGGAAATATTTCTAGAAGAAATGAAATGCCTCTAAATTACACATTGGAAGTTGAAATTTTTTATGTGTGGGAATTAGATTTTAAGGGACCATTTATGCCTTCATTTGGAAACTTATATATATTACTTGTTGTTGATTATATGTCTAGTGTTTCTAAATTTTTAATTAAAAATATTTTTACAAGATATGGAATGCCGAGAGTAATTATTACTGATGGAGGATCTCATTTTAGGAATAAGAGAATCGAAAAATTAACTAAGAAATATGATATTATGCATAGATTCTCTACTGCTTATCATCCTTAGACTAACATATTTTAGAAAAAGCTATAAATCCTTATAAATTGGATTGGTCTGCTAGACTACATACTGCATTATGGGCATATAGAACTGCTTATATGACTCCTATAGGAATGTCCCCATACAGACTGATATTTGGAAAAACATGCCACTTACCAGTAGAATTATAGCATAAAACATTTTGGGCTATTAAGAAATTTAATTTTAATCTAAAGATGCTGGTGAGAAAATAATATTGCAACTCAATGAACATGAGGAAATAAGAAATGAAACATATGATAATGCAAAAATCTATAAAGAAAAAATGAAAATATGGCATGATCGGAAGATTATTCAGAAGAAATTTGAATCTGGACAAGAAGTTATATTATATAATACAAGATTGAGATTGTTTCCAGGAAAACTAAAATTCAAATGGATAGGACCATTTAAAGTGATTAAAGTCTATCATTATGGAACTATTGTTATTAAAGATCCTAACAATAGAAAGGTATTTAAAGTTAATGAGCATCGTCTGAAGCATTATTATGAAGGGATGTTGACCTCACTTTTGGTTGAGGTCTAGAAACTTCTTTAGTAGCCTAGGTCTAGCCATAAGACTTTCCNAGGTGTTGGTCTGGAGCTAAGGCATTCACTGCATTCACTACACTCATCTACACTCACAATCACTCACAACCCTGAACTCAAATTCCTAGCCTAACTCTCATCTACACCCACATTCACTCACAACCCTGAACTCAAACTTCTAGTCTAGATCCCTTGACCATTCTCTACACTCACAATCACTCACAACCCTGAACTCAAATTTCTAGCCTAGATCCCTTGATCTTTACTCACTACACTTATCTTCACTCACAATCACTCACAACCCTGAACTCAAATTTCTAGCCTAGATCCCTTGATCTTTTGGGTACTTATGTAGATGGTCCCCTAAACCTACTAGCCCTAGGGCTGTCGTTTGGCTAAGACCACTATGTAGAGGACCCAAAATGGGGTTTCCATTGGTCCATGGCTTATTGGTGATGATTGGTACCTCAACTCTAACAAAATACCCATCTTGGCCTTTTACCCCTAAAACACCCCCTAATTACCAAACTACCCCTCTTGGGCTCAAAATCCCAAAAATTCAAAAAATTCCCAGAAAATTCCAATAAATCCCAAATATTCTTAATTTCATTTATTTCAACTACCACATGACCAAATTTGGCCAACTTGACCATCTTTAATAAAAATCCCCAAATTGCCTTTTAAATACTCAAATTTCCCCAAATCCAACTCAAATGTCCATCAATTTTATCTTAATTGACCCAAATTCCAATCCTAAACTAAAATTCACTTTTGATATGAACAAACTAAACCAAATCCAAACTCAATTGATCCATGATTTGAGCCCAATTTTGATTTGGGTCAAAACCCCAATTTTGACCATATGACTAAATCTCACCAAATTGAACCCATAGCCTAGTCAATTGGCCTCAATTAATGTTGAAAAATCTTCATCTGACCAAATTGAACCCATAGCCTAGTCAATTGGCCTCAATTAATGTTGCAAAATCTTTACCTCACTAAATTGAAACCACAGTCTAGTCAATTAGCTAAATAATGTTGAAAAATTTGTATAACATTCCTATACATCAAAATCAACCATTAATTGGCCTTGGTGAAGCCTCAAATTCATTTGATTTTGGCATAAATCCAAAATTCCCAAATTTAGCCCCAAATTGGCTAAGTCCCCAAATTTCACCCAATTGATTGCCTTAACCTTTAAATTGGCATCCAATTCATGTTCAAAAATCTTCATGAGGTCTTTATTGAACATTTACAACAATCAATTCGGACTTAGCCCAAGGCTAACCCAAGCTAGACCCAAGCCTAGCCCAACATTACCAAATTGATTAAAGTTCAAAATTCCCTCAAATTGACCTTTCAGTTGAACTCAAAACCACAACTTCAACAAAATTAAGACGTCTCTATTGGATGATCGGGAATCCCTCAGAGGAGGTAACCTACGGTTGTTAACAAGGTTTCCCATGGTTTAAATGAAATTATAGAACTCATTAAGTTGTGTTTAATAAACTCATTTGGACTAAGTGAATCCAATAGAAAATAGTGATGCCGGAACGAGGGACCCGTAAAATCCTAACCGGTGTCGCTCCAATAAAATTTAATATGCCCTATGTAAAACTTAAAGAACCTCAACCATAGGGCCACTTGATTTGATATTATAACTTGACACACTAGATAACTCAAACTCGTCGCGGCAGGAGCTTGGAGCTAGCATGGTGGGCAGCACGACCATCTTCAACAGCAAAACCTGTCTTCCTCAGCTAAACCAATCTTCCTTTTTTAAACTTAAACAACAAAACCATAGGACTTCGAGGTTGTTTTCTTATGAAACGTAAATCCTCACCTTATCTTTAGGCCTTTGTATAGCCCTGCTATATAATATAAGCCCTAAATCATCTTAGGATTTTGAGGTTGTCGTTTGTCACGACCTAAATCCTCACATCTTCCAGGCTATACCGTCTTAGGATTCCGAGGTTGTCGTTTGTCACGACCTAAATCCTCACATCTTCCAGGCTATACATCTTAGGATTCCGAGGTTGTCGTTTATCATGACCTAAATCCTCACATCTTCCAGGCTATTTGATCTTAGGATTCTGAGGTTGTCGTTCGTCACGACCTAAATCCTCACATCTTCCAAGCTATTTGATCTTAGGATTCTGAGGTTGTCGTCCGTCATGACCTAAATCCTCACATCTTCCAGGCTATTTGCATCACCTTATCTTTAGGCCTTTGTATAGCCCTGCTATATAATATAAGCCCTAACTCGTCTTAGCCGAGGTTGTCGTTTATCACGACCTAAATCTTCACATCTTCCAGGCTATTTGTGTGATCATTCGAGATTTTCGTTTGTCACAACCTAAACCCTCACATCTTCCAGGCTATTTGTGTGATCGTTTCACACGAAAAGGTTGTCGTTTGTCACAACCTAAACCCTCACATCTTCCAGGCTATTTGTGTGATCATTTCGTCGTTTGTCACGACCTAAATCCTCACATTTTCCAGGTTATTTGTGTGATCATTTCACACGAATGATCACGACCTAAATCCTCACATCTTCTAGGCTATTTCTATGATCATTTCACACGAATGTAAGCTTTAACTAATAAAATTGGCAGGATGAAACACCCAAATATTTCTCCTCANTCAATGTATTGGGCGACAAATTCCCCTATTTAGTATAAGAAATTAAATAGGGTTTATATTATGCTGGGTTCGAGAAAAGCTTCCTATAAGGGCAAGCCCCTATAGNACCTTTGAAATTCCTTGAAGATAATATTTCTTGATTTTTATCGAGAGTCCTCTTAAGTGACTTTGGTCATTTAAGTAGTAATTAACTATAGGGGCTTGCACTTATAGAAAGCATGTCCGAACCCAGCTTAATATAAACCCTATTTAATCCTTTATATTAAATAGGGGAACTTGTCGGTAAATACAAAGGTTTCGCAGACAAAACGGACGTCATACTTTCCTTAGTTTATTTTGATCGAGCCTTATCCTCAAGTCTTATGTTTATCCTTCGGGATAGATACATGATTTGAGGTATAGTGCTCTTTCATTTTAAACTATGAAAAATATGGGGTCAGTTTGATTTCAATTTGAGGTACAATGCTCTTTCATTTTAAACTATGAAAAATATGGGGTCAGTTTGATTTCATATCCTTCGAAGCGGGTGACGGGATTTTTGATTCCGATGACCGACAGCTTCTTACGGGCAACCCCACAAACATGAAAAATATGGGGTCAGTTTGATTTCATACTTCAACGTCCTTCCGAAGCGGGCGACGAGATTTCAATTCCGGTGACCGACAGTTTCTTACGGGCAACCCCACAAACCAACCCGAAATAACGCCGACAGCTTCTGGTGACTCCGCTAGGGACAAGCTTTTCTCTCCATACAAATCAAGAAATATTATCTTCACACATCGGTAATATGTCTATGCTCTCTTCGACCAGATTACCTTTCTTTTGTTGGCATACTTTACCCATTTCTATCTTGGGAAAGTATAGTTAACTCCTTGGACTTCAGGACTAGCATTGGCGTACTTTACCCATTTCTGTCTTGGGAAAGTACGACTAACTCCTTGGACTTTAGGACTAGCTGTTCAACCATCTTTGAACATTTACCCATTTCTATCATGGGAAAGTACAGCTAACTCCTTGGACTTCAGGACTAGCTGTTCAACCATCTTTGAACAGAGGGGTTCGGAAGGCCATTAAGGACTCCTTAAATTTTTATGTGGGGTCGGACCCCCAATAGGTGTGTCGATGGACTAATTCCACCTGGGCATTTTCTGCCTAAATTTTCAGATAGGGTTGGAACCCGAATAGGTGTGTTGGTGGATTAATCCCACCTGGACATTTTCTGCCACGAATTGGGTCCCGCACTGGATCCTAAACTTTTTACAACTCCTTTTCACATTTGGTTTACTACTTCGCAAATTGAACCAACTCGTGTTGTGCTACGCGCACTTTAAAATATTAATTTAATTTTACACCCTTTTAAATAAAGATGTTAAAATTACCTATAAATTAAGACCCGTGCGGTCTACAGATTAACCTCTATTTTCAGTGCTTGCACTAAAGATTACAAGGTTTTTGGCCATTTAGCTAACCCTATAACTCTCTATTCTAAAGCCCGCTGTGATGGCTTATCCAACACTGACCTTTTCTTGCAACCTGCCGACGGTTCGCAACGCCCGTAACGTCGCTCCCACCATCAAGTTCGGAGCTGGATTTGAAGACCTCGAGGTTATCCTCGGGAAAGCCTCGTTCATGGTAATGAAGATTGCCGCCCCCGAAGTTCAAGAGCCGTCTGCAGAATTTAGTTTGAACTGCCTCCAAGACTTCCCTGCCAGTAAGAAGGCTAAAGCTGTCGTCATCAAGCCTACTATCCCCGCTGCTGTTAAGGGGAAGGAAGTGTTGGTTGTCGAAGATTTGACTGATGGATTAACTGTTCAGCCACCCGTGTTTGAAATCGGGTCAAGCACAGGGACTGTACCACTGACCCGAACTCAAAGAAGGAACCACAATAAGAGAATTCAGAAGGCCACCAAAGCCCAGACTCATGAGAACACACCTGAGGAGGAGGAGCCTCATCAAGTTGAGGAGGTATAACCGGAAATTTACCAACTCCTGCGAGGGAGTAGATTCCATCCTCTGACAGATACTGATGGATATGAGAGTATCCGGAAGATTGTTGTTGCATTCCCATCACCTCATGGACATGGTGAAAAGGGAAAGAAGTTCAGCCCCATCACCCGAGTTAGTGCAGTCTTTAGAAGGCTTGCTATTAAAGAAGTATGTTCTGTTAGTGAATTACTTACATGAGTGGGACATGCAATTTCCCCTCATATGAAGAATGAAAGTTTGAAGGATATTAAGTCCGCTAGAAAATCTTGTAGGTCGACTATGGAGTCACCTACTCGTGTTCCCGCCTGGCTCTATTTGGGACACTGAGTCGATACTGCTATGGTCACCACCGATCATACCACCACCAGGACCTCAGGTCGCCGGCCGATTAAGTCAAGACTGGGTTCGAGAGGTTTACCCGTTATTTCTACAATCATGGAAAGAAAGACAAGACGATTACCTGACACTATAGCCGGTCTACACCACGGGGAGCACACCTTCCATTGACATACCGACGTCTCTACTGAGACACCCCGTCCTGAGGCATCATCTTCGAAAAGGAAGAAGGTATGGGTACCTAAGGTTGCTGCACCGATACAGTTCAGTGAACCTACAAGACAGGAAGCAAGACCAGTGCCCGAAATAACTGATATCGTCGCGACAATAGCCAGTGAGATGGAGGAACAAGTTAAGGATTTCCATCAGGGTCCTCCAGATCTTAAAGCAATCAAGGAATCGATAATTGAAGAAAAAGTTGAGAAACTCAGGATTGAGATTTCTGAGTTAGCTCGAGAACACGGAGTTTCTGTCGATAGTGATGATGGGGATTTTGAATACAGGGATTACTTGGAGGAAGATTTCATGCATGTCCATGTGATCAAAACCAGAGCTACCACATCTGCGCGCGAGGCTCAACCTCACATGAAAGAGAACGCCGTAGACGAGTTGCATAGGGTTATCCTCCTCAGGGATGAGCAAGTTGTTCTACTGGAGAAAATAATAGAAGAGATGACTGCAGCTATGACTGCCATGGCCACCATCCAGGGGCAATCACAAGCACCACGATTGGCTTCTCCAAAAATTAACCAGACAGAAATCATACACATTGCAGATAAAAGAAGGGAGGCTACTTCGACAGACAAAGAAGAACAACTGAAGAAGGATTCTCCATCAAGTGCCATGCCAGAAAAAGAGTTCAAGCAAATGGTTGAACAAGTACGGGATGCCTTAGCCCAGTCCAAGGGCGGTGCATCAATTTTAATGGGTAGACCTTACCCGGAGGAGTTTGATGCCGTGCCTTTCCCCAAGGGCTTTGTAACCCCAAACTTCAAGATATTCGATGGGACAGGAAATCCCAGACAGCACATAGCACATTTTCGAGCCAGTTGTGGAAACACAAGGAATAGTGAAGCTCTACTTTGTCAACAGTTCGTTAGTAGCTTGTCAGGGATCGCTTTCAAATGGTACGCTGACCTGCCCAATGGGTCAGTTAAAGCATTTCCTGAGTTGGAACAGTTATTTGTGAAAAGATTTCCTGGGGCGCAGCATCATGTGTCTATTGGAGAACTCATGATGGAGAAGCAGAAGCCTAGTGAAACCTTGACAGACTATATTTTGAGGAGGAGAAACCTTAGCATGAAATGTGAACCTCAACTACAGGAACATCAGGTGATTGAGATTCTACTCAAAAGCATTCATGGGCCAGTAGCTTTCATGCTTAAGGGACTCACCAGGTTGAGATTCTACTCAAAAGCATTCATGGGTCAGTAGCTTTCATGCTTAAGGGACTCACCATCAAATCCTTCGAGAATCACTTAGCAAAGCAACAGTCTTCAAGAAGAAATGAAGCACAGTGGAGCCACATGAAAAGGCTAAGGTGACCAGAGTATTCGAAAAGAAATCAGCGGTAGTCGCAACAGTCAACAAAGGAAAGCAACCGATAAAGATATATGCCGAAAATCATCGTCAATTTTCATCACAGTACTCTCAGAAACAGAACAGTCAATCCAACCAACGACCGTCTCAGTAGGGATCACCCCGAACAGCGGGTAAAAGAATATCCCTGTTGGAGCGACAGAAAGTTGTTTATTCCTTCAAAGATGAAGTTGTACCTAAGATATTCAAAAGCTTAATGAAGAAATCAGAATTCAAACTGCCTGATCCGAAGAAACCAAAGAGGTGGATAAGAAGAATGAACCAAATTATTGCCCGTACCACCGGTTGCTTGGGCACACTTGACAAGTGTTTCATCTTTAAAGACTGGCTTGAGAAGAACCTCAATGAAGAGAATATAAAAATACCAAGGGAATACTTGTGAGAACCTGAAAAAGGTTCCATAAACATGATTTCAGCTGAGTCCATCTCCCCAATTGATCCATATGTCGGAACAGACGGATGGAGTACAACTTGGGATGAACTCAAGAGGGTCCTCAATCAAATACAGGACTCGTGAACAAGCTTCTACAAATACCAAAGAAGAATGGAATGAGGTATGGAGCAGATCATCCAAGAAGATACTGAACAAGATCCAGTCTTACAAATACCGAAGAAGGATGTAATGAGGTATGGAGCAGATAATCCAAGAAGATACCGAACAAGCTACAGTTTGCGTCAAAACAAGCCTCCATTCAGAGTCTGCAACATACCGAGCCCGAGGTGAAGATTTCACCAGAAAATTCGTCATCGTCCAGGACAAAGAATAAGAAAAAGAAGAGCGTCACTGCCAAGATTGATAGCATGGGGGGTAGGATAGGGGCTGCCTCTACTAGACTGGTTGTCTCGGATTCGGGGAAGAAAGTCCTCAAACCCTTGACTTTGTATGACTATCTTTTTGTCCCTCGGGGGTCTTATGAATATAATGGTTGTGATTTTGGCTACATTTTGACTATTTCTGGTAATAACGTGACTGATTATAACCAAGCTAGTTGATATCTCGATCCTCAAAATGATCCTCAAATCGTACTTGAGTCCGATGAGCTTGTTGTCAAGTCTAAAGAAGACATCAATCATAGTGCTTACGACAACACTGATAACGAAGAGCCAACTCTTGAGTATCACGGTGCACCGCTTGCCATCAACTTAGATCTCACCGACGAAGAGAAAAAGACACCAGAAGATTCAACAATGATATCTCAAGAAGAAGAAGTCATTGAAGTCAACTTAAGGAGAGGAAAAGTGTTACCACCAAGAACAGCTCCAGCAGACAAAGGAAAAAAGATAATGACTCGAGAGGAGATACCCCCACCTCTGCCAGTGGAAGAACCACATAATCAAGATAAAACTGGAGGATTGTACAAAGTAGACTACAACGTGCTAGCTCATCTTAGAAAGTTTCCTGCCCCACTAAGCATCTACGACGCTCTGATCCTGTCAAAGGAGATGAGAGAATCTTTGGTTACAGTTTCGCTAGATCCAGAAATTTTCTTAGCTCAGTTGGCTAGCACATCCTCAGATGAAGTTTGCTTGTTGAAAGAACAGTCAGGGGTAACCTTTACAGACGAAGACTTGCTGCTCGGTACCGCCGACCACAACCGTCCACTCTAAATCTCCGTCAACATTGGCAGATTTGTGTTATCCAGAGTTTTAGTGGATCCTGGAGCATCTCTTAACTTGATGAGTCTACGCACGTTAGCATATTTTGACTTCGACGTTCAGGAGCTTATCCCCAATAAGATGATGTTAAGAGGATTCAACCAAAAGGGAGAAAGAGCCCTTGGATCAATCTCATTACTTATGAAAGTTGGAGAACTTGTAACAACCGTTAAATTTCATATCATCGACGCCGAGACCTCTTTTAACGCTCTGTTGGGTCTACCGTGGATTCATTAGCATAACATGGTTCTATCATCCCTACATCAGTGCATTAAATATCGCAAAGATGGTCAAGAAAATTGCATCAAGGGAGACCTACAACCGTTTTCCGTGCATGAAGTTGGTATACATGAAGATGCCGCCTACTACGCGCCTCCAAAGAAGACTGTCTTCTCGCACGAGATTTTGACAAACAAAGATAAAGATTCAGAGGGATCACAAAAAGAAGGCCATACAACTCCGCTTCAACAACCTTCTACCACTCCCTTACACCGAGTTCGTGGAGGGTCTTCTAGTTCACGCACTCGAGGTCGAGTCCGGGGACGTGAATGAGGAAAGATCAATTTAATCGTTGAACGAACTAGGGCAACTATCAACATTGGTGATGAAGATAGTTCTGAAGATGAGGTAATGATGACAAAACAGAAGAAGCCTCAGTACGAAATATCCCTAGAAGATATAGAGAGAAATGAATATGAAATAATGTATGATCGGATAAACCACTATGTGAATACTATGACCCTCACTCCGATTCTCCCTCAAAAGGTCGAGAGTTTAGAGGTCAAGGAAGTATGTAGTGTTGGTTCAAAGCCGATCAAATTTTACCGTGCTTGCACCTCTACTGAGCTTGAAAAACATGTAAATTTGGATGTTGATTCTAATGAATTAATGGAATTCACCTTGTGTTCAGAAGTTAATTTAACAAGGACACTTACCAAAACAAATGCCAAAAGATAAATTTCAACTTCTTAAAAAATTATGGAAAATTAATTCAACAGGTACACTTACCAAAACAAATGCCAAAAGATAAATTTCAACTTTTTGAAAACCTATGGAATGGTAGAACAAGGAAATTTACCAAAACAAATGTCTAAAGGTAAACTTCAACGTTTTGAAAAATTATGGAATGCTAAAAGACGAATTCCCAATTCAAAAGGTCTCAGATTTGGTACAATCGGACCAGTCGATGATTCTGAATTTTGCATGGTTGTTACTAATGAGTCAGAAAAAAATTGTCTCGATGTAGAGGATGACTCTATTGATCAACCAATAGAAGATGCTCTGCCAGAATTTGAAGAAGAAATTAAATCCACTATCGATGAATTGAAAGAGATTAACCTCAGGACTGAAGAACGACCCCGACCTACATTTATAAGTTCTCTACTTGATGACGAAGAATCTGTAGAACTGGTCAAACTATTAGCAGAGTTAAAAGATTGCTTTGCATGGAGCTACGATGAAATGCCAGGACTGTCAGCAGAGGTTGCAGTCCATAAACTTTGGGTGGACAAGAATGTAATCCCAGTAAAACAAGCTCCAACGAGAATGCGCCTCGAAATAGAACAACAAATCATCGCCGAGGTAAAGAAATTGATAGACGCCAACTTCGTTAAAGAAGAGTAGTAAACCACGTGGTTAGCCAATATTGTACCGGTTAAAAAGAAAAATGGACAGATCCGCGTTTGCATCGACTTCAGAGATTTGAACAAGGCATGTCCAAAAGACGAGTTCCCACTACCTATACCGGAAATGATGGTGGATATGAAATTTTCTCCTTCATGGACGGATCGTCAGGGTATAACCAAATAAAGATGGCTCCTGAGGACGCAACGTTTACAGCTTTCAGAACACCGATTGGAATCTTCTGCGACACAGTGATGCCGTTCGGCCGAAAGAATGCCGGAGCAACATATCAGCGTGCAATGACGAAGGTTTTTCACGACCTCATTCACAATCAAGTAGAATGCTACATGGATGAACTGGTCATTAAAAGTAAACAAAAAATAGACAATTTGTACAATTTGAGGATTGTGTTTGAACGGTTACGACGATATGACCTTAAAATGAATCCCTTAAAGTGCGCCTTTGGCGTCACCTCCGGGAAATTTCTAGGATTCGTTGTCCGTCATCGGGAAATCGAGATCGACCTGGATATTAAAGCTATCTTGGAAATGCCTCCCCCTAAAACCTTGAAGCAGTTACGTTCCTTCCAAGGGAAGTTAACATATCTGAGACGCTTTATTTCTAATCTTTCAGGTAGCTGTCAGCCTTTCTCGACATTAATAAAAAAGGACGCCAAATTTATTTGGGAAGAAAAATGCCAGCGGGCCTTTGAGGACGTTAAATAATATTTAATGACACCTCTTGTTTTGGCATCCCCTATCCCAGGGAAACCATTGATACTTTATACCGCAGCTTTAGATGACTCTCTTGGAGCCCTATTAGCCCAAGTCAATGAGGGGGGCAAAGAAAATGCTCTCTACTACTTGAGTCATCGTCCAATACCGACGGAGGTAAGGTATCCACCTACTGAGAAACATTGTCTGGCACTAATTTTCGCCACTCAAAAGCTTAGACATAACATGCTTTCTCATAAGATCACCCTAATTTTGAAAGTTAATCCATTACAATATTTGATGACCTTGCAATATTTGATGACCCGACCAACACTCTCCAGACGTTTAGCGAGATGGTCAATGATCTTATTGCAATTTGATATAACTTTTGTACCCCCTCCGTGCTATCAATGGACGGATTTTAGCAGATTTTCTCGCTGCACACCCACTGCCAGCTGGGTTCTCTCTCAACGAAGAGTTACCAGACAGCAGATACTACAGATGGAATTTTCCAGTGCGCAGCGCTTGGAAATGTACTTCGACGGTGCTTCATCAGCTGGGAAAAACAAGGGATCAGGCACAGTTATACCAGGCAAGGCAGGGATCGGTTTGATCTTTATTACGCCAGATAAAGGTATGTTGAGGTTTTTATATCATCTGACGGAGCCATGACCAACAATGAAGCAAAATATGAAGCCTTAATCACCGGATTGAAATTGGCGATTTCAATGGATATAACGAATATTTCCATCTATGGTGACTCTCAACTTGTCATCCAACAAGTCGCCGGACAATACAGAATTCTAGAACCAAGATTAGCAGAATACCATCTGTACGCAATGAAGCTCCTGGAGCAGATTCCTGAGGTGACTTTCTATCGAATTCCTCGGGAAAATAATGCTCATGCCGACGCTTTAGCAAAATTCGCTAAGGAAATGGCGTGTCCCTTGGAGGATTCCATTGAAGTCACAGTGCAAGGAAGACGAGTCTTGTCTCAAAGTGACTTCGAAACTCTACACAAACTTGGAAAAGAAGAAACTGTGAATACAGTTGTAGACATCAACAAAGATTGGCGCAAGCCATTAATAGAATATTTGCATACTGGAAAGCTGCCAGAAGACAAGTCTGAGGCACACCACATCACAAGAAGGGCCATGTCTTACGCCCTGGTGGGAAATGTTCTCTACAGTAGAGGACAAGTTTAAGGCGCACCACATCACAAGAAGGGCCATGTCTTACGCCCTGGTGGGAAATATTCTCTACAGAAGATCGTTCGGACCAAATATGGCTACGATGTTTGAGCAGAGCTGAGGCCCAGAATATTGTCAAAGAAGTACATGTCAGATTGTGTGGCGCTCACCAGTCGGGACCAAAAATGAAAATGACGATTAAAAGACTCGGATATTATTGGCCAGTGATGATGTCCGATTGCATGGATACTGTCAGAAGATGTAACTAATGTTAGGTGCATGGGGTGGTCTTACACCAGCCACCGAATGTGCTACACCCAACTGTTGCCTCGTGGCCATTCGAGTGTTGGGGCACAGACATAATTAGGTTTGATAGACCCTCCATCTTCTAAAGGGACACAGATTCATACTTGCCGCTATAGATTACTTCTCCAAATGGGTAGAGGCAGTACCGTTACGTGAGGTTACGTCTCGTAGCCATTCGAGTGTTGGGGCACAGACATAATAGGTCCGATAGACCCTCCATCTTCTAAAGAACATACTTACGCTACGGATTACTTCTCCAAAAGGGCAGAGGCAGTACCGTTACGTGAGGTTACGACACAGCACGTCCTTCAATTTTTCAAAAGCCAAATATGTACCGTTTTGAAGTACCGCGAAGAATAATCTCTGACAATGGGATAGCTTTCAAAAGCACAAAGATCAACAATTTCGTCAGAAGACATGGGATAGATTGGAGATACTCTACAATTTACTATCCCAGAGCAAATGGTCTGGCTGAAGCTTTCAACAAGACACTAGTACAGATTTTGAAGAAAACACTGGATGAAAATAAAAGGGATTGACATAACAAACTGTTAGAAGCCCTGTGGGCCTACCGGAAGACTTTCAGGACTCCCACTCAGTGTACACCTTATATGCTCGTGTACGGGACCGAGGCCGTGCTACCGCTAGAGATCTAGACACCATCTCTTAAAGTCATCGTTGCCAACCAACCTACAACAGAAGAAAGCACAAAACTCAGGCTTGAAGAACTGGAGAGTCTCGAGGGAAAACCATTGGAAGCACAGCAACATTTAGAGCTCTACCAGGCAAAGATGGTACAGGCCCATGACAAATTGGTCCGCCCAAGGACATTCAAAATTGGTGACCTCGTACTCATGCTCAAAAGACCTATTCTTGCTCACCGCAAAATAGGTGGCCAATTCGAGCCAACTTGAGAGGGACCATTTGTCGTTGAGAAGGTTTATACAGGAGGAGCCTACCAGTTAGTGGACTTTCAGGGTGAAAGACCCATGTTACCAATAAATGGACGATACTTGAAGACCTATTACATGACCTGATGCTGCTTAATGCCGCTTACCTCTGCTCACTTCTACTTGCTTTGAAACTTTGAAACCTTGATTGTTTTAGGGTTATCTATATGGCCATATTTCTATGACCGGGTCCAAATTTTGTAATTAATCTCATACATAATGAAAAGTTTCAGAAAATTTTGGAACTTTACACGTTCTCTTTTCTACTTTTGGATTTAAAAATTCCATTAAATTAAAACAAAACTCACACATAAAATGAGTAATCCTTTTCACCAAAATAAACTAAAATTTACTTTAATGATTACTCTATTTTGTTCTTGTTCATGCCAAACTTCGGCCCACTGAAGTTTCTTTCTGTCGTCTGCAGAAAAATGTCATGACAAAGGCTGATCTTTGCCTTCCAGGATGGCTGGAACCTCGCACTGAATGAAGAGATGGCGCCACAAGGAGGTGTCATAGATTTCAACATGGATTTCAACCAGATTGATATGGACTACGACGGTCCACTAATGGGCATAGTCAGTAATGAAGAAAAGAAGGGACTACCCTCACTATCAAGGTTGACCACTCAGGACGATGCGTCACATAAGGGTAAAAACATGATAGCAGAACAAGATCCGATGGAGGGGCCCAGCTGACTGTCCTCCATGATAGCTACTCCGGCGAGGGGCTTAATAGCTGCCTACAGTGAACAACTACCAAATACTCCACTTTGCAGAACACAACGCAGAAATGCGAGCCGAAAGAAACAGAGAGCCTTCCTGCGATAGGAGCGCAAGCGCCAAAGAAACGTAAACGGTTTTCTCACCCCCATTCCAGAGGGACATATCTACTATCTAGATCTGAGAGAGACTTCTACCAACCTGCCCACTACAGATGAAGAATCAGGATTTCTGACAGGATCAGCTGTACCCCCAGTCTCAGATATCTTGTGCAGAGGTTGCCCAACATGCAACGTCGAGAAACCAGCCAGGACATCAGTCAAGAGCACATTTGTAGAATGCCCAGAATGCAACATTTTACATCTGTAGCGTTTCAGTACCTTAGAAGAATACACTGTAAGCACCAACGAGTCTCAGACTCTAGATTTTGTGACAAACGAGCCGTATGTCCCACTGGGGACGGATCAATGCGCATCGCGGAGCCCAGGATCATACATCCTGCTTGAGGCTGAATCTCATATTCCGGATCGGCCAGCACTGATTTGGATTCCCGCCGAGGCCCGGAGGAAAGAACGCCCCAGACAACTGCCAAATCCCGGAATGGTAGAATACTACAAAATAAGCAAGGTAAACAAGAGAGAATTTGAATTCTATGAAGAGGTTTAAGGAAAGTTTATCAACATATTGGAAGGCCTGGAATTATATACTAGGGTTTTCTCTGAAACTGATGAAAGAAGCATCCTGGACTGCATTTTTGATTTGAGAGATAGAGGTAGAGCAAGCCTTCTCATGGAAAGAACGTACTCCGAGCCGAAGAAATGGATGCGGGGAAAGGGAAGAATCACCATCCAGTGCGGATGTTGCTACAATTTTACAAACGACAGACAGGGGAATCCGCTTGGGATACTCAGAAACGACCAAGTGGATCTGTTACCACTGATGATAAAGTGGATGATAAAGAGAATGGTCAAGTGGAATATCCTACCCGCCACTTGCATTCCTAACAGTTTGATCATCAACATTTACGAAGAAGGTGACTGCATTCCTCCGCACATTGACCATCATGACTTTGTGAGGCCTTTCTACACGGTCTCATTCATGAGTAAAGAGCAATATTTTGTTTGGAAAAGAAATTGATATAATCGGCCCTGGTGAATTCAGAGGAGCCGTAGAAATTCCTCTTCCAGTTGGTTTGGTACTTGTTCTCAAGGGCAACAGTGCAGACGTTGCCAAGCACTGCATTCCAGTAGTACGACACCGTAGGGTGTCCGTGACCTTCCGCAGAATGGATGACAGTAAGATACCATATAGATTCCAGCAAGACCCGGAGTTGGAAGAACTGTTTCCTTACGAGCTATGAGAAGGTTGTACTTCTGAATACATGCGAAGGGAACTCTTATCCTGGAGAATGACTCAGAAGGTCTGCTTGATCAAGAGCTTGATATACCAAGCGCAGAGGACTCATTTACTTTCTTTTAACAAGCATGACATGTATCTGATGTAATCAATTTATGATGTACTCATATCTTGAGAAGACTCTCAATGCATTTCAGCATGTATTACATGGTGTACTCTCTTTGAGGAGTTAGCCTATATTTGATCTGTAGCATCCTTATTGAAGTAGATTAATGGAAATTTCTCTCAAGTTGTGCCTTTTTTTCAATTGCCTTTTTGTGCGATGGATGAAAGCTACGAACCATGCAATGGTTTAGACTTCCAATGAACAAAGAACGAAACGACAAATTTTCAACAATAAATAAAACACAAATAAAAGATAATTGTAATAAATAAATAACAAAATGAATTTCTTTTGAAAATCAACCAATTGAAATTAAAACTTTAAAAACACATTTTTGAAAAACCAATTGTGACAAAAGCAACAGGAAAATAAAACAAACTTGTTGAGTGGATACTTCCGTTTTCGGAATTTCCTACTCTTTGTGCGGGCAGCACAACCATCGTTATCTACACTAACTCTCTAGACATCCTCGCAGAATTTCACATTCCGCACAAAACTCCACGAGCTCTACAAATCTTCTTCAAAATCAACATTTCCACATGACACACTACCGCAAATTCAACATCACAAGCTCTTTGTAAATTTCAAATCACATCTTCAAATCAGTACCTAAATACTCATTCTCATATCTTTGAATTGATACCTAAATTTCAATTCTCTCATCTTCAGGTTCATACCTATATTTCAATTCTCATTTCCGAATCAGTCCTAAATTTCTGATTCTTCACATTTGAGGTCGGACCTTACATTCTGACACCTTCTTTTGAGAATTGACCTACATTTCAATTCTCATTTCCGAATGAGTCCTAAATTTTTGATTCTCTACATTTGAGGTCGGACCTTACATTCTGACATCTTCTTTTGAGGATTGACCTAAATTTCAATTCTCATTTCTGAATTAGTCCTAAATTTCTAATTCCTTACACTTGAGGTCGGACCTTACATTCCGACACCTTCTTTCGAGAATTGACCTACATTTCAATTCTCATTTCCGAATCAGTCCTAAATTTCTGATTCTTTACACTTGAGGTCGGACCTTACGTTCCGACACCTTCTTTTGAGAACTGACCTACATTTCAATTCTCATTTTTGAATCAGTCCTAAATTTCTGATTCTTTACATTTGAGGTCGGAACGTACATACTGATTCCCATCCTTTAAGAATATTTGAAATTTCATTACTCAAAATTCACTCTCTGATCCCCAGCGAGAGTCCCTACTCCTTGATTTCAACCAGACGATCAACCGCTAATTCTCCAGCAAAAAACAAATCACACACACAACTCTACACGTACTTCTGGGTCTGCTGACTTGGGAGTTTGTATTGGTTCTGGTTGAACTCGTCGGTCAACGCCAATATGCGCGGTGTGCTTGCCCAGCACACCCCAACTATTGGGGGTCCATTTGTTGTCCTCATTTTTGGTTGAGGTTTAGTTTTTCCTCTTTAGTAGCCTAGGGTCTAGCCATAGGACTTTTCCTGTTGACTATTCCTAGAAAACTAGACTTGGAACCCTCACCATTAGAAATTCTACCCTTTTCTTTACTCAACTTGAAGTTCCACATATTACTCTCAACCTCTAAATACTTAGTAGATGGGGTCACTATGGGGGAAACTCAAGATGAGTCACCCTTAGGATAGCTGGAACTTAAGGTTGACCCTGGATGTTGGTCTGGAGCTAAGGCATTCACTACACTCACTACACTCATCTACACTCAAAATCACTCACAACCCTGAACTCAAATTCCTAGCCTAGATCCCTTGATCTTTTGGGATACTTACGTAGATGGTCCCCTAAACCTACTAGCCCTAGGGCTGTGGTTTGGCTAAGACCACTATGTAGAGGACCCAAAANAACTTCAACTAAATTAAGACGTCTTTATTGGATGATTGGGAATCCCTTGAAGGAGGTAACCTACGGTTGCTAACGAGGTTTCCCACAGTTTAAATGAAATTATTGAACTCATTAAGTTGAGTTTAATAAATTCATTTGGACTAAGTGAATCCAATAGAAAATAGTGGTGTCAGAACGAGGGAACCATAGGGCCACTTGATTTGATATTATAACTTGACATAATAGATAACTCAAACTCGTCGCGGCAGGAGCTTGGAGCTAGCATGGTGGGTAGCACGACCATCTTCAACAGCAAAACCTGTCTTCCCCAGCTAAACCAATCTTCCTTCCTTAGACTTAAACAACGAAGGCATAGGACTTCGAGGTTGTTTGCTTATGCAACGTAAATCCTCACCTTATCTTTAGGCCTTTGTATAGCCCTCCTATATAATGTAAGCCCTAACTAATAAAATTGGCAGGATGAAACACCCAAATATTTCTCCTCAAAACTGAAGCCAAACATTAGGATAGCTTCGGAAGTCACTGAGGTTCTCCTCTGGATCCATGACATCCCCTAGCTCTTCTTCCTTTGGATTCACAAACATTAGGATAGCTTGGGAAGTCACCGGAGTTCTCCTCTGGATCCATGCCATCCCCTAGTAATTAGGATAGCTTGGGAAGTATCCGAGGTTCTCCTCCAGATTTATGACATCCCCTAGTTCTTCTTCCTTTGGATTCTACAATAAAATGTTCCAAATTTGAACCAATCCCNCAAAAAATTCCCAGAAAATTCAAATCCCAAATATTCCTAATTTCATTTCTTTCAACTACCACATGACCAAATTTGGCCAACTTGACCATCTTTAACTAAAATCCCAAAATTGCCCTTTAAAGACTCAAATTTCCCTAAATCCAACTCAAATGTCCATCGATTTGATCTTAATTGACCCCAATTCCAACCCTAAACTCAAATTCACTTTTGATATGACCAAACTAAACCAAATCCAAGCTCAATTGATCCATGATTTGAGCCCAATTTTGATTTGGGTCAAAACCCCAATTTTGACCATATGACTTAATCTCACCAAATTGAACCCATAGTATAGTCAATTGGCCTCAATTAATGTTGCAAAGTCTGTATAACATTCTTATACATCACAATCAACCATTAATTGGCCTTGGTGAAGCCGCAAATCCATTTGATTTTGGCCTAAATCCAAAATTCCCAAATTTAGCCCCAAATTAGCTAAGTCCCCAAATTTCACCCAATTGATTGCCTTAACCTCCAAATTGGCAT
>JXCR01139436.1:62425-73740 GCA_002079205.1 Phalaenopsis hybrid cultivar
AGGCCTTCTCAAATTTTTACTTCACCTGGTCTGTAATATTAGGAACTTTCTACACATATAAATCATTAGAGGAATTTCTGGGTAATGAAATTTTGAAATAAGTATAAAATTGAAATATTAAATAAACACAACATTTCCTAACACAATCACAATACTAAACAATTAAAACTAAAATGTGAAATGAAAATCACATTACAATCCACAATTCTACTTAACATCTATTGAACTACACATGCACATTTAAATACCACACTAACTTTATAACAAAATTAAAAATTATCCAAGTATAATATAAAAGTATAAATACACACAAACATCCATTTATATTACAAAAGATCACAAAAATAAAAGTACAAGTACATCAATTACTATCAAATATCAAAATCCTAAGCTATATCTTCATCATCTTGATCATCAGGTGGATTGGGTTGATACTGAGTATATCGGGGGCATTCAGGAAACGTAACATCAGGCTCACTCCGTAGTGTCGGGCCTGAGCTTCAGAATAGGCTACCTCAAAATTTGAATGCCTCTGCAGGTACTCACTATCATAATCGTGTCGACGTTCTAATCCTCTAATCCTTTCATTTATCAATTCTATGCTCTTCCGCTGCAAGGTCAACTCATTCATCAAATCAGTGATAGAATATGAAAGGTCATAACTTGTAGAGGGGACATCTCTACTAGTAAAAGGTTCTTGACTTCTACTCACAGTTCTCCATTTCTCAGGGGATTCATAAGTCTTCAAATTAGCTTTACTAATGGGTTTCATAGGGTAAATTCATTCTTAATCTCCAAATTCTACTCCAGAAAGTTTGCAAATTGCAAAAATAAGTCCAGGATGTCCTAGACCTCAGCTTGTCTTACTCCTAGCCGTAGTCAATATATTATTAAGAATTATTCTCCTCACATTTATAGTTCTATTATTCTGAATACAGAAATTCAGAATAGCTCTATCTCTAGTTACCTCACTATGATGATAGGTCGGTAACAGAGTGGAAGAAATGAAATAGTGCCACACCTTAGAGGTGGCATTTAACATGGAAGCAGAAAAATTTACCCGTTCTTGCTGCTTTATCTTCCATGTTACTTTCCTATCAGTGAGAAAGTTGATCACATCATTGAGGGGGCCTTCCATTGTACTAAAGGATTCATAGTTATATAAGAGTCTGGGACTTTGTAAAAAGTGTTGATGCGGGCAGCGGTAAACTCAACAGGGAAATAAAAGTATGGGACTTCATAAAAAGTGTTGATTCGGGCGACAGTAAAATCAACAGGGAATCCCCGCACTTGAACAATTCTGTCATCAGAATAAATCACATTGGCGTAGAACTCCTTCACAACATTTGCATCAGCTTTATTGGTGGTGTAACAAAAGTTTTCACACCTCTATTCAGCAATAACTTGTTCGATTTCTCCTCCCGGACTTTCAAAAACTTGATCTTGTATGCACTTCTTTCCTTTAACTTGTCGATTTCTCCTCTTGGACTTTCAAAAATTAGATCTTGTATGCATTTCTTTCCTTTAAATATGGAAGTAAATTTTGTTTGGTCCATCGCTTTGACAAAGCGTGACTTGTCAAACTCAACTGTTCTCTTTTGTCATGGAGCCATTTCAATCTAATCAAATTATAGAAAAGTTCCACAAATTACTTCAACTATGTAAATCATGGCTTCCAATAGTAATTCTAAGAGTTCAACATTAAGATCCATGAATTTCTTCCCAAATTTNGCTTCATAAAAAGTGTTGATGCGGGCGGCACTAAACTCAACAGGGAATCCACGCACTTGAACGATTATGTCATCAGAAGAAATCACATTGGCATAGAATTCCTTCACAACATTTGCATCTGCTTTATTGGTGGTGTAACAAAAGTTTTCCCACCTTCGCTCGGCAATAACTCGTTCGATTTCTCCACCCAGACTCTCAAAAACTTGATCTTGTATGCATTTCTTTCCATTAAATATGGAAGTAAATTTTGTTTGAGCCATCACATTGACGAAGCGAGACTTGTCAAATTCAACTCTTCTTTTTTGTTATGGAGCCATTTTAATCTAATCAAATTATAGAAAAATTCCAAAAATTACTTCGAATATGTAAATCATGGCTTCCAATAGTAATTCTAAGAGTTCAACAATAANACTATAATCAAGATAAAAGTAAAGATAATTATGGGTTGCCTCCATAAAGCGCTTGGTTTAACGTCGTCAGCCCGACCTATTTAGGTGTCATTCAGGTTGACTGATCATTAAAAACTCTTTAAAATTTGGTCGTTTACCCTCATAATATAGTTTTAATCTGTGTCCATTTACTTTAAATCTATTTCCCATCTTTAGATCTTCAATTTCAACATCTTCGTAAGTATGAACTCGAGTCACAGTAAAGGGTCCTAACTAATGAGACTTCAATTTCCCAGGAAATAACTTCAGCCTAGTGTTGTAAAGTAAAATTTCTTGTCCTGGTTCAAATTTCTTCTGGTAATCTTCCAATCATGCCATAACTTTAATTTCTCCTTATAAATTGTCATTATCATAAGACTCGTTTCTTAATTCTTCCAATTCATTTAGTTGTAATAATCTCTTCTTACCAGCATCTTTAAAATTATAATTGAATTCTTTGATCGCCCAATATGCTTTATGCTCCAATTCTACTAGTAAGTGAAAAGTATTTCCAAAAATTAGTCTGTAAAAAGTCATTCCAATAGGAGTTTTATAAGCAGTCCTGTAAGCCCATAATGCGGTATCTAGTCTAGTAGACCAATCTATTCTACTAGGGTTTACAGTCTTTTCAAGTATTTGTTTAATCTCTCTATTAGAAACTTTAGCTAACTCACTTGTTTGAGGATGATAGGCGGTAGAGATTCTATGAATAATATTAAATTTTTTGGCCAATCTCTGAATATATTTATTTCTAAAATGAGATCCTTCGTCAGTGATAATCATTCTAGGCATTCCGTATCTAGTGAAAATATTTTTCGTTAAAAACTTGAAACACTTTTAGCATCACAACGAGGTAAAGATTGTGCCTCAATCCACTTAGAAACGTAGTCCACTACAATTAATATATATAAGTTTCTAAATGAAGGAAACGTCAAAGATCTCAACTTCTAACATGAAATTTAGAGGCATTTAATTTCTTCTAGATATATTGCCTACTCATTGACATCGATCACAAGTTTTAATATATCTATAAACATCTCTAAAGATAGTAGGCCAATAAAATCCGGCTTGTAAAATCTTATAAGCAGTTTTATCAATCCCAAAAAGTCCTCCAAATTCAAAATCATGACATTTCTGAATGATTAGCTCAGTTTCTTCATAAAGTACACATCTCCTCATAATCATATCTTAACATTATTTATATAAATAAGGCTCATCCCAAAAATATGCTTTTTCATCATGAATGAATTTCCTTTATTCTTGTCATGTTAGCATAGGTGGGAAAATATCACTTACAATATAGTAATAATATCAGCATACCATGGTATTTTCGACTCATTAATATTATAAAGTTGTTCATCAAGGAAACTGTCTGTAATTTTATTGTCAGTGTCAGATGATTCATGATTTTCTAATCTTAAAAATGATCAGCAATTTGATTATCAGTTCCCTTTCTATTAATAACCACAAGATCAAATTCTTGCAATAATATCCATCTAATTAACCTTGGTTTGGCATCCTTCTTTTGCATCAGATATTTAATAGCAGAGAATCCATCTAATCAACCTTGGTTTTGCATCCTTCTTTTGCATTAGATATTTAATAGCAGAGTGATCAGTATGCACAACACATAAAATTTGATTATCAGTTCCCTTTCTATCAATAACCACAAGATCAAATTTTTGCATCAAAAGTATATCAACCTTGGTTTAGCATCCTTCTTTTGCATTAGATATTTAATAGCAGATTGATCAGTATGCCAACCTTGGTTTAGCATCCTTCTTTTGCATCAGATATTTAATAGCAGAGTGATCATTATGCACAAACCTTGGTTTGGCATTTTCTTTTGAATCAGATATTTAATAGCAGAATGATCAGTATGCACAACAAATTTAGCTCCAATTAAATAAGATATGAATTTATCTATAGCATACACAATGGCTAGTAATTCTTTTTCAGTAACAGTATAGTTGATTTGTGTATCATTAAGAGTTTTACTAGCGTAGTATATAACTTTAAAAATCTTTTCATACCTTTGTCCAAGGNATCTTTAATATTTGGTCTTTTACCCTCATAATATGGTTGTAATCTATGTCCATTTACTTTAAATCTATTTCCCGCTTTCTGATCTTCAATTTCAACAACTCCGTAAGTATAAACTTGAGTCACAGTAAATGCCCTAACCAACGAGACTTCAATTTTCCAGGGAATAACTTCAGCTTAGTATTGTAAAGCAAAACTTCTTGTCCTGGTTCAAAGTTCTTTTTGTTAATCTTCTGATCATGTCATAACTTTAAATTTTCTTCATAAATTCTGTCGTTATCATAAGATTCATTACTTAATTCTTCCAATTCATTTAATTGTAACAATCTCTTCTTACCAACATCTTTCAAATTATAGTTCTTTCAATTCATTTAATTGTAACAATCTCTTCTTACCAGCATCTTTCAAATTATAATATCTTTAATCGCCCAATATGCTTTATGCTCCAATTCTACTGGTAAGTGACAAGTCTTTCAAAAAATCAGTCTTAATTCATTCAATTGTAACAATCTCTTCTCACCAGCATCTTTCAAATTATAATTGAATTCTTTAATTGCCTAATATGCTTTATGCTCCAATTCTACTGGTAAGGATTTCTTAATTCTTCCAATTCATTTAATTGTAACAATCTCTTCTTACCAGCATCTTTCAAATGTTCTTTCAATTCATTTAATTGTAACAATCTCTTCTTACCAGCATCTTTCAAATTATAATATCTTTAATCGCCCAATATGCTTTATGCTCCAATTCTACTGGTAAGTGACAAGTCTTTCAAAAAATCAGTCTTAATTCATTCAATTGTAACAATCTCTTCTCACCAGCATCTTTCAAATTATAATTGAATTCTTTAATTGCCTAATATGCTTTATGCTCCAATTCTACTGGTAAGTGACAAGTCTTTCCAAAAATGAGTCTGTAAGGAGTCATTCCAATTGAGTTTTATAAGTAGTCCTGTAAGCCCATAATGCGGTATCCAATCTAGTGAACCAATCTATTCTACTAGGGTTTACAAGTTCTACTGGTAAGTGACAAGTCTTTCCAAAAATTAGTTTGTAAGGAGTCATTCCAATAGGAGCGTAAGTGACAAGTCTTTCCAAAAATTAGTCTGTAAGGAGTCATTCCAATAGGAGTTTTATAACGATCATGTAAGCCCATAATGCAGTATCCAATCTAGTGGACCAATCTATTCTACTAGGGTTTACAGTCCAAGCCCATAATGTTGTATCCAATCTAGTGGACCAATCTATTCTACTAGGGTTCACAGTCTTTCAGTATTTGTTTAATCTCTCTATTAGAAACTTCAGCTAATCCACTGGTTTGAGGGTGATAAGTAGTTTATTTGTTTAATCTCTCTATTAGAAACTTCAACTAACCCACTGGTTTGAGGGTGATAGGAAGGCATTTGTTTAATCTCTCTATTAGAAACTTCAGCTATTAGTTTGAGGATGATAGGCAGTAGAGATTTTATGAATAATATTAAATTTTTCTGCCAATCTCTGAAATATTTATTCATAAAATGGGATACTCCATCAGTGATAATCATTCTAGGCATTTTGTATCTAGTAAAAATATTTTTCATAAAAAATCTTGAAACACTTTTAGCATCACAAAGAGGTGAAGCTTGTGCTTCAATCCACTTAGAAACGTATTCCATTGCAATTAATATATATATAGGTTCCCAAATGAAGGAATAAACGCTCCCATAAAATCTAATCCCCAAACGTTAAAGATCTCAACTTCCAATATGAAATTTAAAGGTAATTCATTTCTTCTAGATATATTGCTTACTCGTTTACAACGATCACAAATTTTTATATATCTATAAACATCTCTAAATATGGTTGGCCAATAAAATTCAGCTTGTAAAATTTTATAAGCAGTTTTATCAATCCCAAAATGTTCTCCAAATTCAGAATCATAACATTTCTGAATGATCAACTCAGTTTCTTCATAAGGTACACATGTCTTCCAAATTCAGAATCATGACATTTCTAAATGATCAGCTCAGTTTCTTCATAAGGTACACATCCTTCAAATTCAAAATCATGACATTTCTGAATGATCAGCTCAGTTTCTTCATAAGGTACACATCTCAAAAATTCAGAATCATGACATTTCTGAATAATTAGTTCAGTTTCTTCATAAGGTACACATCTTCTCATAATAGGAATACATTGTTTATATAAATAAGGCTCATCCCAAAAATATGCTTTTGCATCATGAATGAATTTTCTTTGTTGTTGCAACATATGTTACAAAATATCACTTACAATATAGTTAACAAAATCAACATACCATGGTATTTTCCACGCATTAATATTATAAATTTGTTCATCAGGGAAACTATCTGTAATTTCATTATCGGAGTTAGATAATTCATGGTTTTCTAATCTTGATAAATGATCAGCAATTTGATTATCAGTTCCCTTTCTATCAATNTGATAGTAGGCCAATAGAATCCAGCTTGTAAAATTTTATAAGCAGTGTTATCAACCCCAAACTGTCCTCCAAATTCAGAATAACGACATTTCTGAATGATTAGCTTAGTTTCTTCATAAGGTACACATCTTCTCAGAATAAGATCCTTACATTGTTTATATAAATTAGGTTCATCTCAAAAATATGCTTTCGCATCATGAATGAATTTTCTTTGTTGTTGCAATGTCAGCATAGGTGGACATCATGAATGAATTTTCTTTGTTGTTGCAGTGTCAGCATAGGTGGCAAAATATCACTTACATAGCATACCATGGTATTTTTACTTATTAATATTATAAAGTTGTTCATCAGAAAAACTGTCTGTAATTTCATTATGAGTGTCAGATAATTCATGATTTTCTAATCTTGACAAATGATCAGCAATTTGATTATCAGTTCCCTTTCTATCAATAACCACAAGATCAAATTCTTGCATCAATAGTATCCATCTAATCAACCTTGGTTTAGCATCCTTCTTTTGCATCAGATATTTAATAGCAGAGTGATCAGTATGCACAACACATTTAGCTCCAATTAAATGAGATCTCAATTTATCTAAAGCATATACATTTGTCAGTAACTCTTTTTCAGTAACAATATAGTTACTTTGTGCATCATTAAGAGTTTAACTAGCGTAGTATATCACTTTAAAAATCTTCTCATACCTTTGTCCAAGAACAACTCCAATAACATAATCACTAGCATCACACATCAGTTCAAATGGTTTCTCCTAGTTAGATGAAACTATAATATGGGCTGTAATTAATTTTTCTTTTAATAACTCAAAGGCATTTAAATAGCTTTCAGTAAATTCAAATTTCTTGTNATAGATGAGTCTCCTAAAAACACATACTTCAAGTGGCTAGGCAATACTTTCATCTCAAGTTCAGGTGGTTTTATAATCGATGGAAACAAATTTTTATTAGCATTTTTCGTAACATCCAACATCTCAAATCTTTCCTGAACATAATCTAATTCTTTATTTTCTAATTTGTCCAGAATAATTTCATCACTCTCTTCAAATTGTTCTTTCTCTTAAAAATATTCTTTAAAATGTTCTTTGAATAGATGTTCACTAATTTCCATGCAAAAACATTCATTATCTCTCTAAACATCAGGGAATTTCATAGATTTCACAGTGTTAAAAGTCACTTCTTGATCGTTAACTCTCATAGTTAATTCTCCTTTTTGAACATCTATCATAGCTTTTTCAGTAGCTAAAAATGGTCTCCCTAAAATGATAGGTGTTTCTTTATCTTCCTCCATATCTAAAACAATGAAATCCACAAGAAAGATAAATTTATCCACTTTTACTAACACATCATCTATAACTCCCTTAAGATATGTAATTGAACGATCCGCTAACTGTAGAGTTACAGAAGTAGGTGAGACTTCTCATAATCCTAATCTTTCGAAAATTGATAGAGGCATAAGATTAATGCTGGCTCCCAAATCGCATAAAGCTCTTCCATAAAACTGGCTCCACTTTTTCATAAAATTTTTCACCAATAGCACATGGTATAGTGAAACTACCAAGATCTTTTAACTTTTCAGGAAGCTTTTTCTGAATAATTGCACTACACTCTTCGCTAAGTGCAACAGTTNGGGAGGAATAGGAATTTGATGGTAACCGGTACATCCATCTAAAAAGCAAAAATATTTGTGCCCAGCAAGTCTATCCACTATCTGATCTAAAGAGGGTAAAGGGAAGTGATCTTTCCTAGTGGCAGTGTTTAATTTTCTATAATTAATGCAAATACGCCACCCAGTAACTTGTCTGATAGGTATTAATTCATTATTTTCTTTTGTTTCAACAGTCACTCCTCCTTTTTTAGGAACACAATGAATTGGATTTACCCACGCACTATCAGAAATAGGATATATAATTCCAGTGTCTAACCATTTCAAAATTTCATTTTTTTACTACTTCTTTCATTATCAGATTCAATCTCCTTTGTGGATCAACTTAGTTTATATTGTTCATCAAATATAATTCTGTGCATACAGATTGAAGGACTGATTCCCTTAATATCAGCTATGGTCCAACCAAAAGCTTTCTTATATCTTTTTAATGTATCTAACAGTCTTTGCTCTTGCAGTTCATTTAATTCTGAAGATATAATAACAGGTAATGTAGATGAGTCTCCCAAAAACACATACTTATTCTCAACTCAAGTTTAGGTGGTTTTATAATTGATGAAAATAGATTCTTATCAGCATTTTCTGTAATATCCAACATCTCAAATCTTTCTTGAACATAATCTAATTCTTCATTTTCTAATTTATCCAGAATAATTTCATCATTCTCTTCAATTTGTTCTTCAAAATGCTCTTCTTTTTCAAAATACTTTTTATCTTCAAAATGTTCTTTAAAATGTTTGTTCAGTAGATGTTCAATAATTTCCATACGAAAATACTCATTATCTCTTTCAACAGCAGAGTATTTCATAGATTTCGCAATGTTAAAGTCACTTCTTGATCATTTACTCTCATAGTTAATTCTCCTTTTTGAACATCTATCATAGCTTTCATAGATTTTGCAATGTTAAAAGCCACTTCTTGATCATTAACTCTCATAGTTAATTCTCCTTTTTGAACATCTATCATAGCTTTTCGAGTAGCTAAAAATGGTCTCCCTAAAATGATAGGTATTTTTTTATCTTTCTCCATATCTAAAATAAGGTAGTTAAAAATGCTCTCCCTAAAATGATAGGTATTTCTTTATCTTCCTCCATATCTAAAACAATAGCAAAAAATGGTCTCCCTAAAATGATAGGTATTTCCTTATCTTCCTCCATATCTAAAACAAAAAATGGTCTCCCTAAAATGATAGGTATTTCTTTATCTTCCTCCATATCTAAAACAATGATTAAAATGATCTCCCTAAAATGATAGGTATTTTCTTATCTTCCTCCATATCTAAAACAATGAAATCCATGGGAAAGCCTCCCTAAAATGATAGGTATTTTATTTATTTTCCTCCATATCTAAAACAATGAAATCCATAGAAAAGATAAATTTGTCCACTTTTCCTAACACATCTTCTGTAACTCCCGTAGGACATGTAACTGAACGATCCGCTAACTGTAGAGTTATAGAGGTAGGTGAGACTTCTCATAATCCTAATCTTTTGATAATTGATAGAGGCATAAGAATAAAGCTGGCTCCCAAGTCACATAAAGCTCTTCCATAAAATTTTTAACTGATAGCACACGGTATAGTGAAACTACCAGGGTCTTTTAATTTTTCAGGAAGCTTTTTCTGAATAATTACACTACACTCTTCACTAAGTGCAACAGTTTTGTTGTCTGTTAACTTCCTTTTCTTGTTCAGAATATCTTTCATAAATTTCACATAATTGGGCATATGCTCTAAAGCTTCTACGAAGGGGATGCGAATCGTTAACTTCTTAAGAGTTTCTAAAAATTTAGAAAATTGTTTATTTTGTTTGTGTTGCTTCAACATTTGAGGAAACGGTGGTGGAGGTTTCTCCATAGTAATTTTCATTGGTGTCAATGGATACTCTAAATCTGGGTACTCATGATCCTTTTCTTTTTCGGTATCCACTTTCACTTTTTCAGTCTCTATTTATTTTTGCACTCTTGTCTCTAATTCTTTTCCACTTCGTAATTGAATTGCCTTGATTTGTTCTTTTCCTTGATCTTTAGGATTTGGTTCAACAGTACTCGGAAAAGTTCCTAATGTTCGGTTACTAAGCGCAGAAGCGATGTGCCCTAATTGGTTTTCAATATTCTTAATAACAGTTCCTTGATGTTGTAATTGATTTCCTTGAATCTATAATTGATTTCCTTGATTCTCTAATTGTTGACCTATGTTTAATATTAGCTCTTCCATAGATAACTTCTTCTCCTTAATTTGAGTATTACTGTTNCACAATTCCTCCTGCAACTATAAATTGACATTTCTCCCAATTTAAAACCAAATTAGTTCTTTCGCATAACTCTAAAATTTTTTCAAGATAATTTAAGCATGCGTCAAATGATGTTCCAAATACAGATAAATCATCCATAAATATTTCCAATCCATCATCAATTAACTTACTAAATATGGACATCATACATCTCTGGAATGTTGCAGGTGCATTACATAATCTAAAAGACATTTTTTTAAAATCAAAAGTTCCAAAAGGACTAGTAAATGTTATCTCTTCTTGATCCTCAGGAGCAATAAAAATTTGATGGTAATCGGTATATCCATCTAAAAAACAAAAATATTTGTGCTCAGCAAGTCTATCTACTATTTGATCTAGTATATCCATCTAAAAAATAAAAATATTTGTGCCCAACAAGTCTATCTACTATTTGGTCTAAGAAAGGGAAAGGGAAGTGATCTTTCCTGGTGGCAGTGTTTAATTTTCTATAATCAATGCAAATATGTAAAGCGAAGGGATCTTTCCTGGTGCCAGTGTTTAATTTTCTATAATCAATGCAAATACGCCACCCAGTAACTTGTCTAATAGGTATTAATTCGTTGTTCTTCTTTTATTTCAATAATCACTCCTCCTTTCTTAGGAACACAATGAATTGGACTTACCCACGCACTATCTGAAATAGGATATATAATTCCAGTGTTTAACCATTTTAAAATTTTCTTCTTAACTACTTCTTTCATCAT
>JXCR01139436.1:75470-132381 GCA_002079205.1 Phalaenopsis hybrid cultivar
CTGTGAAGCTAACATAGATATTGCATCAGAATCATGGATACTAGCTACTCTTTTAGGATTTACCCATTCAGAGGGCCATTAAAAATTATGGTAGCCATCTCTTTTATTAATGAATAAGCCTCATCAAAAGGTTTTGACATTAAAGAACCACCAGCTGCAACATCTATAATCGATCTAAGAGATCCCACTAATCCATTATAAAAAGTTTAAATTATCAACCAATCTGGTAACGAATGATGAGGGCATTTCCTAAGAAGATATTTAAATCTCTCACAAGCTTCATATATTGACTCTCTATTAATTTGACAAAACAATGTTATGTCATTTCTAAGTTTAACAGTTTTGGATGGAGAGAAATATTTGGATAGAAATTTTTGTAAAATTTCTCCCCAAGTTTTAATAGATCCTCGTGCTAACTAATTTAACCACATCTTAGCCTTATCCCTCAGTGAAAAAGAAAAAAGTCTAAGCGTAACAACATCATTTGAGACTTTGTCATATTTAAAAGTAGCACACAGTTCTAAAAAATTAGCGAGGTGTAAGTTCGGATCTTCATTTGGTGTACCTCTGAATTGATTGTTTTGTATCATTTGGATAATAATAGGTTTAAGCTCAAATGAATTAGCAGGTACATCAGGATTTTGGATAGATAAGTAAATTTCATATGCTGTAGGATTTGCATAATCTCGTAGGGGTCTGGGTTAGTGTTCATTCTCTATTTCTTGATTGTTCATGTTGTTTTCCATTGTATCAAAATTTCTAGGTTTTCTTCTTAATCTTTTAATCCTTCTAACAGTGTGTTCTAATTCTGAATCGTAGGGTATAAGATTTTCAGGTCCNTAGGTTTAAGCTCAAATGAATTAGCAGGTACATCAGGATTTTGGATAGATAAGTAAATTTCATATGCTGTAGGATTTGCATAATCTCGTAGGGGTCTGGGTTAGTGTTCATTCTCTATTTCTTGATTGTTCATGTTGTTTTCCATTGTATCAAAATTTCTAGGTTTTCTTCTTAATCTTTTAATCCTTCTAACAGTGTGTTCTAATTCTGAATCGTAGGGTATAAGATTTTCAGGTCCAAATTTACGCATACAATTTGAAATCAGTAAACAGTAATATAATTAACTAAATATAAAAATAAGTTGCAATTTAAGTAAAAATTTTCTAATAATCCTGATTTGTCTGTTACTCTAATTATGATTTTATTCACTCAATCCCCAGCAACGGCGCCAAAAACTTGACCGGCGACTTTATATATGCTTACAAATATAAGATAAATATGAACGTAATAAATATTCAATAATTGTAAAGTCACACTTATAAACACAAGTATACGTATCGCTCAAGTAATATAGGGCTCTAATGGAGTCCTAAATATCGATCCCACATGGAGTGGTTTAGAATTGCAGACTAAGATTTTTAGAAAAGCAATACTTTAATCACAACAACCAAGTTCAACTTGCTTATCTGTCACTAATAAGCAAATGAAATAAATATGTAATTTTAATAACTATTAAATAACTAATGATACTAATTAAGGTTTAAATGTGATATTCAATATATAATAAAGCATCCTTCTCCTTGTCAGGAAATTATAGTGAATGGATAAAGTGAATCAGTTCAAATTTTATTGTGTCAAATAGGAGCATACCTATTCTTTACTTTTTGGTCCAGGCATAAAGATCATTGACTAATCATATGCTTGTTTACTGAATCTGCGGCTAGGTTGGGAGGACACTGGCTCTCATTTCGGAGCTCCAATATTCCACTTATTTGAGGGTTAACATCTACACTTCATCACTTAAATGATAGGACTGAATTAGGGATTTTAGTCTGTCACTCTAAAATCTCCAATTCTACGCCCGATAATATTATTTCCCTATTTATTTGCACCCAACTTCCAAGGGTTTTGACCTCCCTGAATCTTGGATGTAATCTTCACTTTAGTTATAAAACTTAACATATTTTAATAAATCAATTGGCCAGATTGAATGTAAATTAAGATCAAAGTGAAAAGAGCATCACAATTTATTAAACATATTTATGGCTTCACCAATTCAAATCACCATTTCACAAATCTTGAAACAAGGATAAAGACAGAGAAAACCATTCAGATCTCATGAGGAAAACACAAAAAAACTCAAAATTCATATATAAAATCAAATTCATACAAACTACAACAAGTGAATAACTTATCTCTAATTTCTCCCCAAGAACACTCCTCAAAGTTCCTCTGAATCTCTTCCTTAATTTATCTCTAATTTCTCCACCTCAAGAACACTCCTCGAAGTTCCTCTGAATCTCTTCCTTTCTTTACAACACACAGAATTCCTCAAAAACTCCTCAAAGTTCCTCTGAATCTCTTCCTTTCTTTACAACACACAGAATTCCTCTAAAGCGGCAAGGAGGAAGAAATCTCTCACTTTCCCTCCACTTTTACAATCTCTCGAAGAATTCAAAACTCCTCGAAGTTCCTCTGAATCTCTTCCTTTCTTTACAACACACGGCAAGGAGGAAGAAATCTCTCACTTTCCCTCTACTCTTACAATCTCTCAAAGAATTCCTCAAGCAAGGAGGAAGAAATCTCTCACTTTCCCTCCAAATTCCTCTTCAAAGCGGCAAGGAGGAAGAAATCTCTCACTTTCCCTCCACTCTTACAAACTTGAAGAATTCCTTACAATTGTTACACACTATTGGAACCTTTCTAACATTGAGGACCTCTAGACTCTCTTCAATTTTTGGTCAAAATCTTCTTTTAAAGTTGTGGATGAGCTTTCCCAAGAGTTACCTAAGCATCCCTTCAAATTTTGGCCTTATCCAAAGTTTGAGTAGGCATAACCGCCGAGCTCACCGTCGTTGGCCTCGAGGGCGCCTTCGGCGGACTTCTAGAGAATTTTGTCCTGCAGCCTCAGGAAAAACTCTTCGTCGGCAGGTCGAGGGCTCTGTCGGCGGCCAAGTTCAAATCTCCACATTTTGGTCCTTTTCGCTCCAAATTCACTCCTTTTTGCATCTTTTTGCTCCATTGACCCTAATTCATCATTCCTGCAACAAAACATCAAAAATACCTTTCTTTAAAGTGCAATATCATTAAAAACAGTATAAAATAGGTATGAAAATCTCAACATATTTTCCTTTGGTCGGTCATCATATAGGCTAATATTTGGGAAAGCTTGTCACTTACCAGTTGAACTTGAGCATAAAGCATATTTGAGTGATTGAAGAGTTCAATTATAATTTGAAAGATGTTGGTAATAAAAGATTGTTACAATTAAACTATTAAAGAGTTCAATTATCATTTAAAAGTTGCTGGTGAGAAAAGATTGTTACAATTAAATGAGCTTGAAGAGATAAGGAATCATGTTAGAGAGAAAAGATTGTTACAATTAAATGAGCTTGAAGAGATAAGGAATGAATCTTATGAGAGTGCGGAACGATGAAGATGTGACATGATCAGAGGATTCTTACTAAAAATTTTCAGCCTAGGGCAACAAGTTTTGCTATATAATGCAAGGTTAAGATTATTTCCAAGAAAACTTAAGTCCAGGTGGCAACAAGTTTTGCTATATAATGCAAGGTTATCAGGGCTACAAGTTTTGCTATATAATGCAAGGTTAAGATTATTTCCAGGCAAACTTAAGTCTAGGTGGATGGTCCCATTATTTTGTGATAAAAGTTTATCATTATGGAGCTGTGGATATTAAAGATCCTACTTATGAGAAAATTTTTAAAGTGAATGGACAAAGATTGAAACCTTACTATATAGGGGATCGACATAAATATAATGATGGAATTATGTTGGGTCAACCAGAATGAGCACTGGTTACATCAGACTGACGACATAAAACCAAGCGCTTTGTGGGAGGCAGCCCATAGTTATCAGTGTGTTTTTGCTTTGATTGTTGTTTTGGGTCTGATTAAGAAATTTGGGGTAGTATTTTTGAGTTTATGATGTGCTAGTAATGATTTTTAGACTTTATTTAGTGACCTAGACATGTTAGAATAAGAATTTGGACGTTAAGTTAACTGGTGCAAAAATATGCACTGGTGCTTAAGCACCAGGTCCGGTGCTTAAGCGCGACTGTTTAATCACATGTGAAAAATTCAATTTCTAGAAGGTATAACTGTAATTTAGTTGGAATAAACATGTCTTGGCAGTTTCTAGTCATGCCTAGAAGTTATGAGGAGAATTATGCCTATAAATAGAAAAGGTTTGTGAAGGAATATCACCCCGGACTATTTTTAGCCCTAAAAGTCTAAGAAAGAGAGAGATTTAAAGAAAATGTCTTCATGGGAGATGGATTTGAAGAAGAAGGAAGAAGCCAAGGAGAAGAAGTTGATTAGTCAAAGTGCACAGGAGATGTATAACGGTTTCTTAGTCGTTAGTATTGAAGGGATATCTGAGAAGATCAACAAGATGGAGAATACTATATCTGTATTAGAGACTAAGGTGCTTGAATTGCATGCTCATCTAGAACATATTGGGTGGCAACTTAGGATGAAATTCAGCCATACCAGTTATGTAGAGGAAGGGGATAAGGCGATGTTCACTAAGCAAAAGTGGATTGAAGATGATACTATTAGAGCTCGTCACCACCGTCCATTTTATCAACTCTATATTCCTGGAGAGACTACTAAAAGACAAGAATTTGTTCCTTCTAATGAAGAGTGGCATTAAGTTAAGTGTCAGGAATTGTATGTTTGGAGTCATGTCTTTAAGTGTGTTAGTGTTTATGTCTTGTGTTTAGTGTTTTTGTCACTTATGTGTTTAATTGTAAAATGTGTGTTAAGTGTTTTGTACTTAAGAAAATTTTCTCATCCAAGACTGTTTGGAGAGAGAACTAAGTGTTAAATGTGTTTGTACTTGTTTGTGAAATAATATAAGTTTTTTTTGTTAAGATTTGTGTTATTTTAGCCTCAAATTGAATTAATTATTATGGAGAATTTTGAGAGAGAATGGAGTTATAGGAAGTAAAAATAGTCATTTAAGTGCTATGAGACCATTTAGGGGTAGTTTACTTAGGATTAGTGAATTTTACTTAAAAAAATTAAACATTGTGCACTGACACCTAAGCGTCACATGTCGCGCTTAAGCACGAGCCAACCCGAGAGGCAGGTGCCTAAGCGCCACTTACCCACGCTTAAGCACCGATTCACGAAAACCATTTTTCGAGAGGTTAAAAGTGAATTTTAAGTCTAAAAATACAATTTTTAACACCTCATATCATCTTCCTCAACTCAAAATTGTGATTTTAAGGGCTATAGTAAGTGGAATTTGAAGATTTCTTGGTGAAATCGAGTGAAATTTGCTAGATCCAAGTTCATTAAGGTAAGAGCTTTACTTCTATGCAAAAATTTTGGATTTTCACCATATATTTTGAGCACATTTAGAAGATTATGAAAATTTACTATTCATGGTGAAAAGTGAAGAAAAATCTATGAAAATTGCTTGGGAAGTTTAGTCAGTGCTTTTGGAAGTTTAGTTTAGTGATTTAAACTTGATTTTTAAAGTTATTTTTGAAATTTATCAAATTTGTAGAATGATATCAAGAATGAAAAGAAGAAGAGGAAAGACCACATTCGATTCGAGCAAGTTTTTCAGTTTGAAAGCTCATGATCAATATAGAGACCCTCTTCAGTCACGAAAATTGATTCAGGAGCGATGTTCCAAAAGTCCAGGTGGAGAAGTAGAAAATCTGATAGTTCGCCGACAGTGGGAACAGTTTTGTTGTTTCTCTGTTGTTGCAGTGATTTTTGTTGTGAGGGAGTTTTACGCAAATCTCCTAGAGGCTGAAGATGATCGAGTTATGGTTAGAGGGAAGTTGATACCTTCTACTCCAGAGGTAATCAACTTGTTTTACCATTTACCACCTGAGACTTTATGTTTTTATGTGAATTATAGTCGTAGTGAGGCGGAGTTAAACGAGATTATTTCATATTTGACTATTGGGAGAGGACTTTAGAAGATAAACAATGAGAGGAGAGTAAATTTTCTGACTTCAAAGTTATGTGCACCTTTGAAGGCCTGAAACTATTTCATTTTTGCTCGTTTGCTTCCAACCAATCATCTCAGTGAAGTGACCAGAAAGAGCAACGTTGAACTATTGTATTCAGGAGGGAAAGACCATCAACATAGGGGCTTTGATCTATCACACTATCATCAGTTCAGCTGTTGTTGTTACTACTGTAGGTATGGGATTTGCTTCCTTAATATTTTCGTCATGCGAGCAGGCTGGAGTGAAGTATGATAGTTGGGAGGAAGTTCTGTTACCTCTAAAACCCATCGGGAAGGTGAATGTGAAAACTTATTCTCAGCATTCGATTTTTGACTGGAGAGGAGGATTTTCTAGAAGTTATGGATTATAAATGTCTGTGGCATCTACCTCTGTTGCATCTTCATCATGACCATCTACTTCTCGTGCTTCTACATCTAGAGGTGATACCAAGACTCGGGATGAGTTATTGCAGAAGATGATGGATAATATCAATTTTATCGCTGATAAGGTACAAAATTTAGAGCGTTTTGCAGATCATAGAAATAATTATAATATAAGGAAGAGTGATTATGAAGAGAAACTCTACTCATCTTTGGAGAGTCTGATTAGAGGTGAACCAAGAGTGCAATTTCCTTCATATCCTCGATATCTTGATTATAAACCTGCAGAAAAATGGTACAGTGGTGATTCTGAGGATGAAGAGTAGCTGAAAGATTCATTTTATGGTTGTAATATGATGTGAACTATGTGGTCTGAGCTTGTTACATTTGCATCTGTGTGTTGTTTTGGACTATGATTTATGTTGTGTTTTAAATTTTTATGTTCTATTGTTGTTGTGATTGTTGTGTTAGATAGTATTTCATTTTATTTTTAAATTTTAGGGTAGTAGCGATTGTTTTGTGTTTAATACTGTGATTTAGTTAGTTTAGAACTTAACTTAATTTCATTTCTGTTAAAAAGTAGAAAGTCTTGCTAGCTTAGATGTTAAACTTGAAATTCAGAAACTGCTGCCCTGTATTTTTCTTTTATCATGTTAGCGTGTTGTTTGCTTTTATACCCACTATTTAGAAGTCTATTGAATCTCTACATGTTAAACTAAACTAAAAAATATAGAAAATTTGATCAAAAAATTAGTTTTACTCACGTTTTTAGTTTTATACTTATATTATTAGAGTTTAAAAATATTCTTGTTAGCATGTTATTTCAATTTTCATTTCTTGGCTATATAATTATCTGATGCTAAACTGTTTAATCTGTTAAAAATTTAAGTTGGGGGATGAAAAATATTTTCAAAATTGGAATTTTATTTGTTCTGAAATATACTACAAGTGAATTTGATTTTAAAAGAAAAATTGATTATGTATATGAAGTTATATTAGGGAAGTAAAATTTGATTTTAGAAATGAGTATAGGAATTTAGTTGAACTTTTGAGTAATGAAGAAAATCTTTAAGTTAAAAGTTTTTAGTGTAGAAGTTAAAATTTTTAGTAATGAAGAAAACTTTAAGTTAAAAGTTTTTATATGAGAAAATGATTAATATAAGTAAACTTTAAGTTAAATTTTTTTAGTATAGAAAATGATAAATATAAGTGACTATCTTTAGTAAGAAAAATTGTGTAAATTTTAGATAATTTAGACGTTTATTTTTAATACTTAAATTTATTTTATTAAAATGATTTTCAAAACTATTATTATATCTATAAGTAAAAGTTTTATATCAAGACTTTACTTTAGAAAATGAGAAGTGGAATTCAAAATCATTAAGAGCCTATCCAGATATAGTAATCATTGTCTGAAAAGAAAAAGAAAAGAAAAGGAAAAAGAAGAAGAAAAGAAATGTAAGGGAGGAGAAGCTTGAGGATTAGTGCCTAATCAAAAATTTGTTCTACATTTGATCTTTTAAAGTATAAGACTTGATAAAATCTTAAGCTTATAAATATAATATAATAAGTAAAATTATTTTTTAATAAAAATTTTTTAAGTAGAGAAAATAAAAGAAATTACAAAATTTTTGAATTAGATAATAACTCAAATTTTCATAGTTCTTAACATTAATAAGTTTAAAATTTAAATTTAGAGAACTTACAATATTTTTGAATTAGATAGAAGATCATATTTTCATAGATTCTTAACATTAAAAATTTTCAAACTTTAAGTTGGTCTCATTTACTAATTATTTTTTTCCTAAATTGGTCTACTATATTTCTAAGTCTAAATTTTAGTAACTCCTAAAGAAACTCATAAACATATCATACATATTTGGTTTTTAAAGATTGAAGTGTCACTTAAGGATAAGTAATATTTTAAGTTTGGGGGATTTTGATACACCTAAAATATATAGTGTTTTATGTTTATACCTATTTTTGAGATATTGTGCTTTAATGGAAGATATTTTTGTGTTTTTCTTGCAGATACAAGTAAAAAAGGAAAAAAATGCTTAAATGAGTGAAAAAGGATCAAATTTGGTGGAAAATTGTGCAAAAGAGTTTTGGGGCATAAGCGCCAGATTCGGCGCTTAATCGCCGATTAAACAAAGAAGGTCGCACCTAAGCACCGAAACCCCACGCTTAAGCGCCAGTGGCAATTACTAGATGAGTAAAATCGGTTTTCATGAATTTTAAAAAGGTTTTTTAGGCATCCATTGGCTTAATAGGTGGTTGTAACTACCATGGAAGAAAATTATGATGAAAGGGTGCATCTCATGGGCAAATAAATCAAATCAAGACACATTTTGAAGAGATCTCAAGGCACCTCTTGGAAAACTATAAAGGAAAGAAGAGAGGACTTAGAAAGAGTCCTGAAAATATTGGCAAGTTTTGAAAGTTCTTTTTTGGGGAGTTAGTTCAGAGAGATTTTCAGGAACCACTTTTTATTTACTATATCCTTTTTATTATTTTATTTTGAGTGATGGTAAAAGAGAAGAGATTCAAAGGAAGTTTAAGAGTTTGGTGGAGGGCTTGAGATAAGTTTATATCTTTTTTTTAGACTAATTTTAATTTTAATCAAGACTTATTGTTGGTTTGACAATGATTTCTTCTTTTAAACTAAAGTGTGCTTTTGTTTTTTTCATGAATTCTGAGTAGTTTTCCTTATCTTTCTTCTTAAAAAGATAAGTAATTAAGTTTTGGATGGAAGCTATGGAGAGTATTGGTCTTTAATGTTGGAAGAAGTTGTGATGCTTTAAATCCATGCACTACATTTACTTCTTGATTTGGCCAATCTAGATGTTAAAATTTGTTGTGAGAACATGTAAGAACCAGACTGATATTGTCTCAGTCAACAATTGGAAAGAATCACATGAGGTTGTATGAGTGAGAATGTAATAGATGGTACTATCTCAGTCAACAATTGGAAAGAATCGCATGAGGTTGTATGAATGAGAATGTAGTTCATATGATTGAGTGCTAAATAGGGAAATATTCATTGAAGGGTGTAGAGTTAGAGGACTTTAAAGTGACAGGTTAAACGGTAGGAAAATATTCATTGATGAGTGTAGATTTAGAGGACTTTAAAGTGAGAGGTTAAAGCCCCCATTGGAAATAATCATTGAAGGGTGTAGAGTTAGAAGAATTTAAAGTGACAGGTTAAAACCCCCAACTTGGTTTAGAAAATATTCATTAAAGGGCGTAGAGTTAGAGGACTTTAAAGTGACAGGTTAAAGCCCCAAACTTGGTTTAGTGTTTTAGGTTCTGATACAAGAATGTTAGCCCCCAGGTGGAGGAAATCAAGAGAACTCTAGAGTGAGAGCTAGTATTTTCCCTGCCTAGCCAGTCTTCAAAACTATTGAAGCTTTAAATTAGCCAATGTTCTTTATAGCATCTCTAGTAAGAGTAAAGAATATTATTGCTCCTATTTGGCACAACACAATTTTCATACTTCCACAACAGAATTCCTAAACTTATTACTGATTCATGATAAGAACAAACATATTTTTGTATTAAATACTTTTCTTCTACAAAAAAGTTTAGTTATCTTTTTAAGTTGTTATTGTTTAGTTAAAATATCAAAAATACCAAAAATATTTACATTTTCAATTCCTGCAAAAATCATTTTTAGTTTAAGTAATTATCTTTTTCAAAATAGAAAAACTTTTTAAGAAAGTACATATTGCATAATCTTCCCTGTGGGTTCGATATTCAGGTCTTAATTAAAAGTCATATGTTACTTGATAATAATACGTATACTTGCGTAGTATCCCAATATAAATATATATAAATTAAAAAGTTAAATTCTTATTTTTCCTCAGAATCAAATTTTTGGTTTTGTCGCAAAATAAAGAAATATAAGTAAAAAATACCATAAGAACAATTGTTATACTATGCATAAACATTAAGTTTTCAAGGATCAAGTTTTTTATGTCGTTCCTGGGGATTAAAATCTTCATGTAGTGGTGTCAACTTCATAACCTCTTACATATACAAAAAATTGGGATCACTAATAAAACCACAAAATTAATGACTCAGGACAATGGAACCATGGGATCTTGATCGAGTCATCCAAGATAAAAATAAATAACAAAATGACAAAAATTTAATCGTCTAATAAATCGTTAGCAACCTAAAATTTTTCAACCCCTAAAATTGAAATAAGACACTAAAACTTAAATTGAACCCTAATGAACAAAGGTCATAGAATGCAACTTAAACCCCAGTGTTCAAATCTACAAAAATCTCTTGGACAACACAATCTGCGGTTGCTGACAAGAATCTTCTAGTCCTGGTTTATATACCTTTCGAACTAAGTATATTTGAATACCCCAATGACCTGGGATGGATCCATAGACATCTTGATTGGGTTGTTTAAAAATTATTTAAACAACTAAATTAATAAATTAAAAAATAATTTCATGCTAATTTTGTTTTGTAGGATGGCTGAAGACATAAGACAAGTCATGTTTTAGATTCACTTTGCATGTTATTAAGATGTGCTAACTTTATTTTACAGGGACAACATTATAAAGATGTAATGGTGAATCTCAAAACAAAAAGAATGACATCAAAACAATAAAATGACATCAATAAAACAAAATGACAAAACAAAACTTTTAGGGTAGCTTCGGATTCCTAGAAACCTATTACCCTTAGGATTGAACATAGACGTTTCTTTCATTGACCTTGATACTTAAAATTTCTTCAAGAGCAAATGTTAACCTTAATTGGGAGTTATCTTAAGTAGTTTTAATTGCTTAGGATGTAATTAACTATAGGAGATTCAGAAATTCATAATAGGTGTTACACCTAACTCTCTTATTGTGAGACTAGCATATGGTTTTCTTTGTATGAGAATCTATGGAATCAAAAAATTTTAAATTATCTACAATAGCTACCACAATGAAATCCTTACGATATTTTCTATTGTATTCTATTTGTTTTATTTTCCCTTTCCCTTCTTCTCCAAGTTTCTTAATATCTAAAGTTCATGTGTGTGATCTGAGAGAATAAGTTATTTGGAGAATAGGGAAATAAAATAGATAAATAGAGTGTCTACTCCTTGACAATGATATCAAAAAACCAACAACATGGCGACAATTGTGGAGAATTGGGGTGGCAGCAACAAAGGTGCCATAATTTAGGTCCCTTAGATCCTTAGCATAAACTCATATCAATCCCAATGCTTTAACTCATATTGCTCACCGAGATTAAACCAACAAGCAATGCTCATTAAGGGATTGCAGTCAATATGGAGTCACTCTCCTAAAGAGTCTGACTCACTATCCATGTATGCATGCAAATGCAATTACAAAAAATAATATTATAGAAGTGGTGAGAGTGAGTATTTCATGGAGGCAGTGACTAATGGATTGGTGTGCATACTGTAAAGGCTACGACGTTAACAAATTGTTATGTCACGGAGATAGTGACCCGGAGATGGGCATGTCATAAAGGCAGTGGCCCAAATAAGTGGGTATGCTTTAGAGGAAATGACCAGGAGGTGGGAATATCGTGAAAGCAATAGAAAAAATAAATTGGTATGTCATGGAGGTAGCAGCTTGGATATAGGCATGTCATAAAGGCCTGAACATATGTGTTTGTCATGGAGGCAGTGCCTCAAGAGATGGGCATGTTGTGAAGGTAGTGTCTTGAACAAATGGGCATGTTGAAGAGGCAATGACCTATAGATGGACTTGTCATGAAGGCATTGGCCAGAACAAATGTGTATGTCATGGAGGTAGTGATCTAGAGATGTGTATGCCTTGAAAGTAGCAACCCAAACAAATCGATTGTCATTGAGGCAGTGACACGGGGATGGATGTGTCATGAAGACAATGGCCTAAACAAATAGATATATCATCGAGGCAATGACCTGAAAAAGTGGTGATCCTCACTGAGGAAAATCACCAACACACATTCAAATGCTAGCATATACAAAGAATTGTGCTCCATGCAAGCAGGTAAATAAACACATGCACATGCATGACATATATTATGAAACTTATCGGATGATTTGGGTGGGGTGGCTGGTCAGAACTAAGTGATCGGTTGATCAGGCTAGGGGTGGCCAAACAGACTAAAGTGGTTGTTAGACCTAGCCAATATGGTCGGTAGGACCAAATTACCATGATGATTGGGCCAGAGAAACCAATCAAGGAAAAAGTGGTTTTGACAGATTGTGGTGACCGATTAAGGTAAAAGTGATGCCAGCAGACCACGTATGTAGATCACGGAAGAAGGGATGCCAACAGGATTGGACTGGTTGGTCAAGGGAAAAGTAATGCCGACTAGGTCAGGGCAGTTGGTCAAGGAAAAAGGGATGCTGACCATGCTGGGGAGGCCGATCAAGGCACTGGTGAAGTCAATCGGTTCAGAGAGGCCAGTTGAGGCAAAGTGCAAGTGCAAGATGCTACATGTAAGGCATATACATGCCACAATTCCAACCAGGAAATAAATCTTGATAATAAGCCATACTCATGCTAACGGTCTAATAAAACATGAAGGGTGTAGCCCTTGGATGCGCAACATAGCCGCCTTCTACTTTGGGCAGGCGTGAGGGGAGTTTCAACTCATGGTATCCAATTGAAGACTCTCCATGATGTTATAAAATGGGCTAGCTACAAATCTTTTTCCATTTCACAACTACTCATGATTTCTCAAAGTGAACTAACTACAAAGCATTTCTCACCTTGCAAAATCCAACATCCCAACCCTTTCTAATGAAGGATGGGGGATACCAAGCAAGGGGTGATTGGGACTCCAACCCACTAAGAGTTTGTTCTGGGGTTCACAATAGAGAATCACTTAGCTCAATGAGTCGGTTTGACCATGCAAGGACTTCTTACTCTAAGGACTTCTTTAGAAAAGCAAAGATAAAATCAAAGGAGGGTGGTTGCGCTGATAAATGTCTGTCGGCCGACTAACCCTATGCGGGCACCCAAGCACATATGCCTATCAAAAACTAACCTTAAGACCAGCTAAGAAAGAAGAAGCAAAAAGATCAAGGTGTTTATACCATCATGATAATTGTCTGATATCCAATGAAGTATGGGATGAAGCTCTCCCAATAATAGAAGAGAAGCCCAAGATTTGGATTAGAAGTGCTCTGGTGATGCTCTAGTAATGCATCCTTGAGCTGAGATGAAGCTCCTCTTAGGAGAAGAGTCAAGTGAAGACTCAAGCTCTAGCAAAAAACCCTTCTCCTAGAATGAGGAAGTTTTCCTCAAGAAGGAGACTCCAACAATGTAGCGCACAAAAACTCCTTCTCTTCCTCTTTCGGTGAGGTAACAGCCAGAAGAGAAAATGGAGAAGAAGAAGGAGAAGAAAATGAAGAAGAAGAAGAAGAAGAAAAAGTGGAGTAATGGAGGAGGAAGTTGAACCTAGGTTCTCTTTCAGAAATCCTTCACAGCTCTCTCATGGCTCAAGCTTAGCTCTTGGATACCAACACGCATGATGCCCCCACATACCCGAATGGCCTCGATGGGTTAATCTCAGCATAGTCCTTCCAAAATGACCAAAAAGACACCATTAGATGCCCAAGAAGCTTTTAAAGTGTGATAAAGAGAGGTATTATGCATCCTCTTTTCTCTTCATTGAGGACCATTATCACTCGAATGCAATTACGGTGGCATTGAGAGTCAAAAAAACATAAAAAATCATCACCTGAGAAGTGACCAGTGTCTAGGAGTTAGTTATAGAGCTACATTTATGTGCTATAGGGGAACTCAAAATTGGGGCCTATGCACCTAGTTTGGCATCTAGGGGCCAAGAATTTGGGTTAGATGTACTATAAGGCATTTTGGGCACCTAGGTGCCTGGGTATGACGTTTAAACATCGGTCTAGCTCTAAAATCCTAATTTACAACGGGAGTTCCTAGTAGAGGATTTATTGATCTGTTGTTGACATCATTTTTTATGTAATGAGTGTAGGGTGTCCGCCTGCATGACTCAGGGTGGTGGTCTAGAGTTTGTTTGTGGCATCCAGTAGCTCAAAACATCCACCCAAGACCTTCTTGTACTCATTCGGGGCACGGAGCTAGGTTTTGTGGCCACTCAACCCTACCCAGGAAAAGTTCCTCTGAGAGGCTTATCTGGGATGTGAGACATGTTTGATGTTTAATCAAATGATTAAAAGCCATCACAAGTCAATTTGGAACCTCCCACCACTATAGGAAGTCAGGGAGTCCACTTATGTGCACTTTGAGAAAATTAGGGTTTGAGACACCCCACCTGTGCCGCAGTTTAGGACAATCGTTGGCATTAATTTCTTTAGTTAATGGCCTATAAGAATACTCTATATTGAAATTATGGGACTATATTTTACTCACATGGAGTCTTCCATAGCTTTCAAATTGAAAAAATCTTCCATCTGGTGTTCTCAACAAAAATTAGGGTTTCAAGCTAGAGCAGTGCCCCAGCACCATCCCTAGGTGCCCAAGAACCCAAAACACATTTCTAGATCAACAAGCCCAAGCCACCGAAGGTCTAACACATAATTCAGACATTTGGCACAGGTCTGGCTCCTAGGCTCCCATGACCAGGGTGCCTAAGCGCACAAACATGCAAAAAGTTGCATTTTTCACAAGAGCACGATACCCTAACATCACCCAGGTGGCACCTCTGCTTCCAGACTGGTGCTTTGGCGCCTGAGTATGTGGTATTTAGGCGTCGGTAACCTTCCATGTTGCAATTTTGGTTGATTTTGATGTAATTTCAATGTTGTAAGTCATTGAAATGTCGGGTAGCATCTGGGAACCCTAAAGGAGGTTGTGAAGCCCGCATTTTTCCCTCCTCTAGAAGGATCTAAAGTTTGGGGGGGCATTTTGCTCATTTTCTTGGGGTAGAGAGGTTTAACCTAACCTCCCCCTCTCATTTTTGTTTTGCTGCATTTTTTCCAAGGAGAGGCATCAGTTGCTCCTCTCTCCTCCTCCTTCTTCTTCTTCTTTGGCTATTCCATCAAGGCTTTAGGAAGAGCTCTTGGGGAAGAGCTTTTGGATGGCTTAGAGTCCATTGGAGGAGCCTCTTGGTAAGAAATCAAGAAGAAGGGTTTTCTCTTCCCCTCCTTCATCTTCTTTTTCTTCCTCCTACTATTCTTCAACTTCTCCTATATTTTGTGAGGATGTGAGAGGGTTTTCTTGAGGTGGAGCTCAGGACTGAGGTGGCACACTCCTATTTTTTAGGAGAGCATTGAACTAGCTTGGGGAAGGATTGTTAAAACTTCACTGAAGTATTGTTAGAGTTTGTCAGAATGTGAGCTTCTCTTCTACTGATAAGAGAGTTTCATCCTATGTAAAGAAATGCATTTGCAACAATCACAGTGGTGAGATTTCCTAATCTCTTATTCAACCCTAGGATTAGTCCAGTCTAGGCAAGTGGGATTGATCACCACATGGGGTGGATGTGCTGGCTGACATTGGTCAGCACAGCGATCATTCATTTCCCTATAAGAAGCCCTAGGTTAAGAGTCTCGTGTGTTGGCCATTTCTATATTAAGTTGATTGATTCCCCCTTTGTGAGCCTTAGGCCTTAATCTCATTGGGTTGGAATGCTAATTTCCCATGGCTTTTGTGCTTCCAACCTCCCTTAACGATGTTGTTTAAGTTTGATTTGGATGAATGGGAAAAGCTTTGTAGCTAGCCCATTCTGCAAGATAGCAACCAATCGTAGTACAAAAAAAAATTATGTCTCTAATCTATCCTACGAGCAATGGAGGACTTCCCCTATGAGAAATAAGAGAGGGAAGCCTTCCACATTGCCACGCCAAAGACGGAGCCAGCTATGCTGCAAATCTAAGTGATAAACCTTAGGGGCCTATACATGTTATTAGGATGACTTTGATGTGTCGTCAAATGGTTTGGGTTTCATTGCATGTGTATGTTCTATCTTGTTGCATTTTTTTTATGTGATAATTTTTTGCATTATATGCATAATTACTTGAGCACTTTGGGTAGATCGGCCATCTAGGACAATCCTCAATCCTATTTTAATTTTGATCGGTCGTACCTAGACTAATCACTTTATCTTATGAGTTTGATTGGTTGTCCTGAGCCAATCACCCTAAATCTTAGGTTTGATTGACGCTACCTGTCAATCACCCGTGTCAAGTTCGACCGATCATCCCATGCTTATCACCGTAGCTCTTGGGTTTGATCTACACCATAGCTCTTGGGTTTAATCAACTGCCTACATGTCGATCACTCATTTTAGGTTCAATCATCCGTCCCTGAGCTGATCACCCTATCATTTAGGTTCAATCGGTCATCCTGGACAGATCACCCTATCTTTTGGTTTTGATCGACCACAATTTGTTAGTCACCCATCTTGGGTTTGATTGACCATCCTGGGTAAATCACCTTATCCTTCAAGTTTGATCAATTGATATGTGTCGATCACCTGATTTGGGTACAGTTGGCCATCCCAAGCCAATCACCCATCCTTTTAGGTTAGATTGATCCACCTGTTTCTTCAGTCTGTTGGCCTCCATGGCTTGGTCGTCTGACCACTTGTATGTTTGTATGCTTTTGCATCATATTACATGTTTTTCTACTTACATGTTGCATCATACTCCATATGTGTTTACATTTAAATTTGCACGTGTTGTGGGCTCTACTTGATGAGGATCACCATTCTCTCTGGGTCATTGCCTCCTTAGCATACCCTTTAGCTTGGGTCGTAGGTCATTGCCTTCTTGGCATACCCTTTTGTTCAGACTGCTACAGCCATGGCTTGTGCACCTCCGGATCACTGCCTCCTCAACACAGCCTTTCGTTCAGGTGATTTCCACCATGGCATGACTAACTCCAGATCAATGCCTCCTCAGCACACCCTTTTGGACTTTTCATTATTTTCATGGATTGTCCACATATTGATCATCACCTTCTTAACACACCCTTTTGTTTGAGTCGCTACTGCCATGACATGCTCGCATCTAGGTCACCACCTCCTCGATAAACCCTTTTGTTCAAGTCGTTATTGCCATGACCTACCCACCTCTGAGTCACTGACTCCTCAGCAAACCCTTTTCTTTGGGCCACTACCGCCACGATGTGTCCACTTCCGGGTCACTGCCACCTTTGCAAACCCTTTAATTCTAGTTGTTGCAACCACGTCATGCCCACCTTTAGGTCACTACCTCCTTAGCATACCCTTTTGTTTAGGTCAATTTTGTCATTGTATGCCCATCTACAGGTCACTGCCACCTTGGAAGACCTTTGTTTGGGTCACGGTTGTTATGGCATGCCCACCTTCGGGTCACCGCCTCCTCAGCATACCCTTTTGTTTAAGTCATTGCTGCCACGACATGCCCTTCAGGCGTCTACCTTCTCTACAAAACCTTTTGTTTATGTCACTATCACCATGACATTCCCACCTCTAAGTAACTACCTCCTTGGAATACCCTTTTGTTCGGGTTGCCCCGCCATATTGTTGAGATATTGTCTTTCACGTATAATTAAATGGAAGAAAAATGGTAAAAGAAGTGAAAAGGGGTCAAAATTTAAAGCAAAAATGAAGAAGGTACAAAAATGAACTGAGTCACCTAAGCGCCCAGGACTGGCGCTTACACGCTACTTATATAGAGAGAGCCACACCTAAGCACCAGGTACCCCACGCTTAAGTGCTAGAAGTAGTTATTTTATGATTAATTGAATTTGGATGAATTTTTTAAGAGGTGTTTAAAGTAATACTTGGTAAAAATGTGGGAAATAGTTCATGGACACAAAAATTCATTCAATTGGCTTTTAAAAGTAGGTAACTTCTAGAAGATTCATTGAATGGAGACACATTTTAAAGAGACACGAAGGCACCTCTTAGATTTTTATTAATGAAGACTAGGATCATCCACATCTAATTGTCATCATCCATCCAAGTAACTGCCACCGCCGCCAACCACCTTTTTTTTTAGTTTTAGTTTGTATTGTGAGTGAATGAAGATAATTCAAAGAAACTTTAAGTCATTTGGTGGAGTGAATTTTAGATAAGTGTTTATATTTGTGACTACATTTATTTTTAATTTAGATTTATTGTTTGTGTGCACGACTTCTACTTTTAAACTCAAGTGTAGATGTATTTTTTTCATGAATTTTGAGTAGGTTTTTTTTATCTTTTTTTCTTAAAATGATAATTGATTAAGAATTGAAAGGAAGTTGTGTGAAGTATTAGACTTCAATGTTGGAAGAAGTTGTGTCAATTTGAAACCTTGTACTTCATGTACTTCTTGATTTGGCTTATTAAGATGTTAATACCTGTTGTAAGAACTTGTAAGATCTGAGATGGTCTTATCTCAGTCAACAAATGGTAAGAATCACATTTAATTTCATGGATGAGAATGTAGTTCATGGGATTGAGTGCAAATAAATAGGAAAATAACTTTCATGGGTGTAGAATTAGAGGACTTTAGAGTGTCAAGCTAAAGTTCCCAATTTGATTTATAATTTTAGATTTTGATATGATATGTTAGCCCCTAGGTGGAGGGAGAAGAGGGAACTCTAGAGTGAGAGCTAGTATCTTCCCTACCTAACCGGTTTTCAAGACTACTCAAACTATAGATTAGCCAATGTTCTTTATAGCATCTCTAGTAAGGATAAAGAATATTATTGCTTTTATTTGACAAAACACAATTAATATACTTCCACAATAGAAGTTTTATACTTATTACTTATTCATGATAAGGAAAAAGACATTTTATTTATATTTCCTTCATCTTGCAAGTAATTAGTTGAGTTAATTAGTTGTTTATTTTATTTTCATGTATCAAAAATTACTAAAAAAAAACAAACTTTCATCCCTATTATAACGTCTTGAGTTTAGGTCAGAATATTTTTTAAGTAAAATTTTGTTATTTAATTTATCCTGTTTTATAAAGTGCATATTTCTAATTTTCTTTGTGGGTTCAGTATTTGAGGCTTAATCAAAAAGTCCTACATTACTTCATAACAATACGTATACTTGTGTAGTATCACATATTTAATTATTATTATAATTGTATTCTTCTTTGCTTCATAGTGGAAAATTTACCTAGCTTTTGCTTTGGATCAAGTTTTTGGCTTTGTTGCAAACTAGGAATCATTATTAAATAAATTAAGCTTATAATCACATACATCTCATTTTACATCTATATAGAAAATGGGGATCAAGTTTCTGGCGCCGTTGCCGGGGAAAATTACAAAATTTTCAAAGAGCTTTTTAGAAAGCAAAATTTCTATTTTTATAAAGTCTTATTTAAACTTTAAGATTTATTATAGGATTATTGTTGTGTTATTTTTATATTAAGTTCTTATTTTTGGGGTTTTATTTTATTTTATTTTATGTGTTTAATAGTAATGTATGTGTAGTTCAGGTTCCACAAGACTTGTGCCTTACGATTCTGAATTAGTAAGAACTATTAGAAAAATTAAAAAATAAAAATTACTGAAAAAATTTAAGAAATGACATATCAAAATAATCAAAATGTTGAAGATTTTAGACCTTTAAGAGATTATGCAAACCCGTTGTAGTGGCTAATCCATTTGTGCTTAAACCTGCTATTATCCAAAAGATATCAAATAATCAGTTTGGAGGAGCACCAACTGAAGATCCAAATTTATATCTTGCCAATTTTCTAGAATAGTGTATTACATTTAAGTATGATGGCGTATCAGATGATGCTAGAAGACTTAGATTATTTCCTTTCTCACTAAGGGATAAGGCTTAGATATGGTTACACTCGTTATCACCTACATCTATCAGAACTTGGGGTCATTTACCACAGAAATTCTTTGCTAAATATTTTCCACCATAAAAAGCCGTGAAGCTTAGAAATGATATTACATCTTTTTGCCAATTTGAAGGGGAATCTATTTATGAAGCATGGGAACGATTTAAAGAACTCTTAAGTAAGTATCCACACCATGCTATACCACATTGGTTAATAATTCAAACCTTTTATAATGGATTAGTTAGATCTCTTAGATCTATTATCAATGTCGATGCTGGTAGTTCATTGATGTCGAAACCATTTCAAGACGCTTATGCTCTAATTGAAGAGATGGCTACAAATAATCTTCGATGGCCTTCTGAAAGGGTAAATCATAAGAAAATAGCCAATATTCATGAAACTAATGTTTTTGCCATGTTAGCAAATCAAGTTGCTGCAATTTCAAGGAAGTTAGGTCAATTTGGAATGAATTTTTCTCAACCGATTTCCATGATATAAGAGAACTCATTAGGCCAAATGATAGATTCTCAAGAATCATTAGAAACTTTGAATGTCATAAACAATAAGCAGAATAACTCATATGCAAACTATTATAACCCAGGTTAGAAGAACCATTCCAACTTTAACTAGAATAATACTTCGGGTGGTAATAATCAACAATGGGGGAACAATCAAGTAAACCCATTGGGAAACTAGAACAACTAAGGGAATAGTAATTAGAGGCCTACTTACCCTCCAAGTTTTAACATTAATTCAAAATTTAAGGAGAAGAGGTTGTCTATAGAAGAAGTGGTTTTAACAAATTCATTAAGTAATAGATCCTAAGGAACACTCCTTAGTAATATAGAAGTAAATTCAAAAGACCAGAATAAAGAGCAAGTAAAAGTTGTTCAACATAGAAGCAGAAGAGAATTGGAAGGTAGAGTTCAAAAAGAGACTGAAATAGAGAGAGATAAGATTGAAGAACAAGAAGAAGAGAATTGGAAGGTAGAGTTCAAAAAGAGACTGAAGTAGAGAGAGAGAAGAGATTAAATAATAAGAAGAAGAGAATTGGAAGGTAGAGTTTAAAAAGAGACTGAAGTAGACAGAGAAAAGATTGAAGAACAAGAAGAGGATCTTTAAAAGGTTAAGAGAGAACTATTTTTCCACTTAAAGTTGACTTGAAAAAAACAGCACCTCTATTTCCTTAGAGGCTTTGACAACAAAAGTTGGATAAACAATTTTCAATATGTTTAGAAATTTCTAAGGAGCTTACAATTAATATTTCGTTTGTTGAAGCCTTAAAACAAATGCCAAACTATGTGAAGTTTATAAAGGATATTCTTAATAGGAAAAAGAAGTTTGAAGATAATGAGACTGTTGCACTTAGTGAGAGTGCAGTGCTATAATTAAGAAAAAATTTCCTTAAAAGCTTAAAGATCTTGGTAGCTTCACAATTCCATGTGCAATAGGAGACAAATTTTATGAGAAAGCTTTATGTGATTTAGGTGCAAGCATCAACCTTATGTCATTATCAATATTTCCAAGATTGGGATTAGGAGAAATATCCCCTACTTCTATAACTCTACAGTTAGCAAATCATTCAATAACCGATCTTAAATGAGTTATAGAAGATGTCCTAGTGAAAGTGGATCAATTTATCTTTTCTGTTTATTTCATTGTGCTAGATATGGAGGAAGATAAGAAGATACCTATCATTTTGAGGAGAAATTTCCTAGCCACAGGAAGAGCAATGATAGATGTGCAAAAAGTAGAATTAATTATGTGTGTAAATGATCAAACAGTTACATTTAATATTTCCAAATCAATGAAATACCCAGGTAAAGATAATGAATGCTATCAAATGGATGTGATAAAATATTTAAGTGAATGTCATTTCAAAACAACTTATGACGAGAAAACTTAAATGAAAGATTTGGAACACGAGCAAGAAGAGAAATTAAATCAATATGAAGATTTATATAAGGAATATTCAATTTATGTTTGAGAAAGTTTTAAAGTTTTGGACACGATAGAAAAAGATATGTCTTTTTGTCCATCAATTGAAAAACCTCCTGAGCTTGAGTTGAAGTTACTTCCTGAATATTTGAAGTATACATTTTTAGGTGATTCCTCTACATTACATGTTATAATTTTCTCAAAATTAACTACAGAAGAAGAAAAGAGTTTGATGAAAACTTTAAAGAATTACAAGAAAGCCTTTTGATGAAAAATTGCTGATATTAAATGAATGAGTCCTTCAATTTATATGCATAGAATTCATATAAAAGAGATTTGCAAACCAATGGCTGATCCTAAAAGGAGATTGAATCCTATTAAGAAAGAAATTGTTAAAAAAAAAATTTTAAGTGGTTAGATGTTGTAATTATCTATCTTATTTTAGATAGTGCATGGGTTAGTCCAATTCATTATGTTCCAAATAAAGGAGGAGTGACTGTGACTTTAAATAAACATAACAATTTAATACCGACAAGACAAGTCACAGGATGGCTAATATGCATTGATTATAGAAAATTAAATCTCTTCACTAGAATAGATCATTTTCTACTACCCTTTCTAGATCAAATGCTGGATAGACTACCTGGGCATAAATACTTTTGTTTTCTAGATGGATATACTGGTTATCATCAAATTCAATTAGCTTCTGATGATCAAGAGATAACAACTTTTACTAGTCCTTATGGTACATTTTCCTTTAGAATAATGCTCTTTGTTTTATGTAATGCACCTACTACATTCCAAAGATGTAAAATCGTTATTTTTGTGATTTAATTGAAAAAAGGATTAAAGTTTTTTTTAATGATATTTTAGTGTTTGGAACTTCATTTGAATCATATTTAGAACATTTATAAAAAATTCTTAAGTGTTGTGAAGAAACAAATTTAGTCCTTAACTGGGAAAAATGTCAATTTATGGTAGTAGGAGGAATTTTTTTTGGACATCAAATTTTGGAAAATTGTATGGAAGTAGACCCTGCAAAAATTCAAGTAATCGCTAATTTACCTTACCCAACAAGTGTGAAGGAGATTAGGAGTTTTTAGGACATGTTAGATTCTACATGTGGTATATTAAATATTTTTCAAAAATTTCTAAGCTTCAATGTCATTTACTTGAAAAAGATCATATTTTTAATTTTGATAAAAAGTGCCTAAAAGCTTTTGAATTGTTAAAAGAAAAATTAATCACTACACAAATTATTGTTTCACTAGATTGGGAAAAACCTTTTGAATTAATGTGTGATGTTAGTGATTATGATATTGAAGCTGTTTTAGGGAAAAAAAACATGATAAGATTTTTAAGGTTTTCTACTATGTTAGTAGAACTCTTAATGAAGCTCAAATTAGTTATACCACAACTAAGAAATAGTTATTAGCAGCAGTATATGCTTTTGATAAATTTAAATCATACCTAATTGGAACTAAATGTATTAAGCATACATATCATTCCGCTATTAAGTATTTAATGAAAAAGAAGGATGCAAAACCTAAACTGATAAGATGGGTTCTTCTTTTGCAAGAATTTGACTTTGAGATATAGATAGAATGGGAGCTAAGAATCAAATTGTTGATCATCTGTCCATGCATGAATTAGAAAAACCACTCTGGTTTGAAAAAGAGATTAATAGACATTTTTCAGATGAAGAATTTTTCAATCTTAATGAGTGGTGTGTTTCATGGTATGCCAATATTATGAATTTCATTGTTATTCATATTATACCCTATGAAATGACATACTAACAGAAAAGAAAATTTTTATCTGAAGCTAAGACTTATTTTTTGGATGACCCATTTTTATATAAATAAGGAAAGGATCTTACTATTTGAAGATGTGTGCCTTTAAAAGAAACTTTTGAAATTATCCAAAAATGTTGTAATTCTAATTTTGAGGGATATTTTGGTGTTGATAAAACAACATACAAAATTTTACAATCTAGATTTTATTGGCCAACAATATTTAGAGGTGTTAACGCTTATATTAAGCTTGTGATTGATGTCAACGAGAAGGAAATATTTCTAGGAGGAATGAGATGCCCCTCAATTATGTGTTAGAAGTTGAGATATTTGATGTTTGGGTATTAGATTTCATGAGACCATTTATACCATCTTTCAGAAGTTTATATATTTTGTTAGCAGTATATTATGTATCCAAATGGATAGAAGTTGTTTCTTTACCTCGATGTGATGCTCAAAGTGTTGCAAAGTTTTTAAGAAATAATATATTTGTAGATTTGAGATGTCGAGAGTCATCATAACTGACAGGGGAAGTCATTTTAGAAATGCAATAATGGAGAAGTTATTAAAAAAATATCATATTAACCATATAATTGATACAGTTTATTATCCTCAGACAAGTGGTTTGGCTGAATTATCCAATCATGAAATTAAAAAAATATTCGAAAAATTTGTAAATCCAACCAAATTGAATTGGTCGGTCACTTGATTACACTTTGTGGGCTTATAGGACTGCATACAGAACTCTTATAGGAAATTCCCCAGACATGTTAATATTTGGGAAAGCTTGTCAGTTACCAGTTGAACTTGAGCATAAAACATATTGGGTTATTAAGGAATTTAATTGCAATTTAAAGGATGCTGGTTAGAAAAGGCTATTGCAATTGAGTGAGCTTGAAGAAATAAGGAATGAATCTTATGAAAGTTTTAAGATTTATAAAGAAAAGATGAAGATGTGTCATGATCGGAGGATTCTTACTAAAAATTTTTAGCCAGGGCAGCAAGTATTTCTTTATAATGCAAGGTTAAAACTATTTTCAAGCAAACTTAAGTCCAGGTGGATGGGTTCATTTGTTGTGATGAAATTTTATCCCTATGGAGTTGTGGATATCAAAGATCCTAAAAATGACAAAATTATTCAAAGTGAATGGTCATTGGCTGAAATCATACTTTTTAGGTGACCAACTTAAATTAAATGATTTTATGATGTTGGGTCAACCATAATAAGCACTAGTTACGTTAGGTTGATGACGTTAAACCAAGCGCTCTGTAGGAGGTAATTCATAGTTATTTGTGTGTTTATTTTTATTGTTATGTTGTTGTGTTTGATTTAGAATTTTTTGGTAGTATTTTGAATATATAATGAGTTATTGATTACTTTAAGACCTTAAAAGATGACTTAGACATGTTAGAACAAGTATTTGGATGTTAAGTTGACTTGTGCTAAATTAAGCACCGGCGCTTAAGTGTCAATATTCAGCGCTTTAACATGGCATTTAAAAACATGTGTGAATTTTGGTTTCTAAAAGTTTTAACCATGATTTGGTTGGATTTAACATGTGATAGCAGTTTTAGGATGTGCTTATGAGTTATAAGGGAGTTTTGATCCTATAAATAAAAGGTTTATGTAAGGATTTTTACCACAATTAAATTTTAACCCTAAATCCTAAGTGAAGAGAGAGAGTTTTGGAAAAATGTCATCTTGCAAGAGTGATTTGAAGAAAAAGGAGGAGGCGATGAGAAAGAAAATCATTAGTCAGAGTGTGCAAGAGTTAAATAATGGTTTCCTAGCCTTTAGTATCGAAGGAATATCAGAGAAAATCACTAAAATTGAGGCTGACGTGGCTTCAATTGAAGCGAAAGTGATGGAAGTTAATGCATATCTGGATCATATGGGACGACAATTTAAGATGCAGTTTAGTCATACCAGTTTTATAAAAGAAGTGGACAAGGCTATGTATTTGAAGAAAAAATGGATTGAAGAAGATTCAACCATAATTATTAATCATCGTCCATTCTTTCAGATTTACATTCAAAATGTTGATGGAGAGACTAATGGTAGGCCTGGATTCGTTCCACCGAATGTAGATTGGAATTAAGTTTGTGGTTTAGTGTTTGTGTGTTTAGTGTTTGTTTGTTATTGTTAAGTGTGTTTAGTATGTTATTAATGTGATGATTGTCTACTGCTTGTGTTTAGAAGTTTTCTCATTCAAGACTACTTGGATTGAGAATTTATGTATTAAAAATGTTTGTAATCGTTTGTTAATGAATATAAGTGTTTGTTTGTGTGAAATTTTGTGTTATTTTGCATTGAATAAAATTAGTTAAGATTGGTGAATCTTGAGTAAGAGGAGAGTTGAAAGGGAAGAAAATTGTGATTATAGAGTTATGAGACCATGTAGGGTTGGTTGACTTAGGCTGAGAGTGCATTTCACTTTAACAAAAAAAAAATCAAAATTTGTGCACTGGCATCTGCCTAAACCGAGAGAGGGGTGCCAAAGCATCGAACCATTCACGCTTAAGCACCAGTTCGCAAATGATTTTAAGTGAAAATTTGATTCGAGAAACTCCATTTTTGCACCTCAACATCATCCCCTTCCTCGAGCTTTCATGAATTTGAAGTTAGGGCACACCTATTGTGAAAAAGTTTTTGGTGGTTTGGAGCAAAAATTGCTAAATTTGATATCCTTGAGGTAAGAGCTTCACTTCTATATAATTTTTTTTTATTTTCACCATGTATTTTGAGCACATACTTGACCTACCCAAAAATCACTATTCATGGTGTAATTTTGAGAAAATTCTATGGAAAATACATTGATTTGGTAGTTTAAGCTTTTAGGAGTTAATTTTATTGATTTTGAGTTGAATTTGGAATTTATTGTGAATTCTATATATTGTTTTAGAAATGGCACCAAGGATAAAGAGGATCAAGGGAAAGCCTCAATTTGATTCAAGCAAGTTTGTTAGTGTTAGAGCTTAGGATCGATGCAGTGATGCACCGCAATCGAGAAAGTTGATTCCTGAGCAATGTTTCAAAAGTCCAAGAGGAGCTGTGGAGGATCTGATTGTTCGCTACCAGTGGGAGCGGTTCTCTTGTTTTTCTGTTGTAGCAGTGATTTCTGTGGTGCAGGAGTTATATGTGAATCTCCCTGAAGCTAAAGAAGGAGTCATGGTGAAGGGAAAGATAGTACCATTTTCATCTGAGGCAATAAATTAGTTTTATCATTTGCCCTTGAGCATTTTATGTTTTTATTCGAACTATAGTCCTACTTTGGAGTTAGATGAGATCATTTCATCTTTTACTGCTGAGAGAGGGCTTTGGAAAGCTACATATGAAAGGAGAGTTAACTTTTCCACTTTGAAGTTGGATTCCACTATAAAGGCATGGTACTTTTTCATTTCTGCTCGTCTACTACCTACCAATCATCTTAGTGAAGTGACCAGTGATCGAGCAACTTTGAACTATTGCATCCATCAGTTTAAACCCATCGATAGTGGAGCTTTGATTCATAATGTTATTACCAACTCTACCATCACCGCAACTACTGTAGGTTTGAAATTTGCTTCCTTGATATTTTCCTTATGCGAGCAGGTTGGAGTTAGATTTGATAATTGGGAAGAGATCTTACAACCTCTTAAGCCCATCACCAGTGTAAATGTAAAATCTTATTAACATCATTCCATTTTTGGCTGTACAGGAGGATTTTCTAGTAGTTCTGTTGCTTCGACATCTCGAGCTTCCACTTCACATGCTTCTACATCACAGAGTTAGACTTTTGAATTTGATTCTCAGTCACAACTATTACTAAGGATATTGTACGATGTCATTTATACCACTGAAAAGGTATTAAATTTAGAAAATTTTGCAGAACATATGGATGTATATATGAGGAGACGTAGTGATTATAAGGAAGAATACAACTCAGGTATGGAGAACCTCAGGAGAGGTAACCAAGTTGTAGTTTTTCCTCAATATTCAAAATATCCATCATATGAGTCTGCAACTACTTGGCATAGTGATGAGAATGATGCAGAGGATGAGGTTGATTAGACTGGATTTATAGTTTTTTTTTTATGTATTATTATGAACTGTTGATGGTGTGGTTATTCTGCACTTTTTGTTGTGTTTAGAGTTGTATTTGTTGAGACTGCTAGTTTTTATTGTGTTTTGTTTCGTTATACACTACTGTGATGCATTCGTTATCCACAATTTATGGTCCCCGTTTATGAAATTATTCCCTTGTCATAACATCCTAGGGTAAGCAGTTACTTCAAAGTTCAACTCAACATCTGTTAACCAATAGAAGAGAATGATTAATCCTATCGGCAATTGTTAGCCTCCGATGATTCTATAGCTTTGGCCATTATTTTTTAAGCTATTCATTATGAATCCTTTTTGATAACTCTGAAATAATTAGCATGTAAATGCTTCATCAATTTTCTTGATAATATCACAATTTTAATACATGAAAATTTATGAGAACTTTCATATATGATATGCTAGGAAAAAAAAGAGTCCCTTTAAAGGATTACATTACTAGGTTTATCCATTTAATGCATGATATTATTTGTTTTAATATCTTATTTTGTAAGAAAGCTCTCACGTTAGGGTTGAAAGATTTACCTTATAATTATGTCATAATGAAGAATCTTCTATAGATGATGTCTAATTTCAATTAATACAAGGCATCAAAGTATAACATTATTAAAGAAATACTACCTTTCACTTCTTCCTTTTCATTTTATATGGAGCACTCATGGAAGAATTATAAATGATCATTGCTCGATTAACCCAACTATCTCTATCATTATGATGGATATTATGGTAACCATCATGATGTTCATGACAATTATGACACTTGTGACTTCTGATCAATAGAAGTGCAAAGATTGATATTTTGGTGTGATTGGCACTCAACATCCACTCTTATGCCAAGATCATTATCATAGGTCAAAATAAGAAATAATTAGAACATTCGGTCTCAATATGCACTCTTACTAGCATCTACAAACACAAATTTCTACCCCTGCCAGAACAACCAAAAGCATGAGAAGCCTTCACTATATAACCTCAATTAGATAAATCTGAAGAAGTTTTTGGTTTGATTCTCATCCCACTTGTTTGATGTGCATTATTGGCCATGTTAGCTAGCCAGTGGCACCCCTCGTCAATCAAGTTGAACCAACATATGCCAGCATCATTGATAGAATTACTACATTAAATAGAGAGTTTGGTCCCAATGCCAGCCTTTGACATTGTCAAATTAAATGACTGATAGATAAATGTTTTACCATCCTGTTCTCATCATTAATAACTGTGCTGCTACCTCCCGCAACATCTACAATGTACGATGATTATCCAACATCATAAACCACTATGACAATTTTTAAATCCTTTATTATTTCCATTTTCTTCATCTGAAAATAAGTGTCCATCTTCCATAGAAGCTAATTCTAGCATATAAATAATATTTGATACAAAAGAAGATCCACATGATATTTCCTTCAATCATTTCATAACTTCACATAGCAAAGAAAGCCTCAAAACACTAACATCATCACAAACTATAAATACATTAAGATTAATTTAGTTACCTGAATTTAGCAAATATAATTAAAAAAATGATGATCAAATAAATACACTATATCCTAAAGAAATTTTCCAACCTCAAGCAACCAAATGAGCCCTAAAATAGAAAAAGGAAACCAAATCAATCGCTTGTGAGGAATAGGAGCTGGTTGGATGCCAAGACAGGTTACTGGAGTTGGATGCCAACCTACATAATCCTCTTCTTGCTCGCCTCTCTTGCAAGGACTTGAGAAAAACAAATGGTTCCTGATAAGCTAGTGCTTCACCATGACTAAGGAATGATGTGCTAATTACTGTAATTGAGAACACGAGTACAAACAAGATTGCTTTCATTTTTGGAATCTTAATTAGGTAGGTCATGCCAATTGAGTGCTGAACTTTTGAAGCGCTGCTGCAGAATTTCAATCAGTTCTCAATGATCTCTCACTGAAGGAGCTACAAGGTTTAAATGAGGATTTGTTATTTAGTTATCATGCAAATAAAATGATTACGAGCGGTTGCTGTGATTTCACCCACTCTAATTTGAGGCAATGTCAGTTGACCTGTAGTAACAGGGAGCCTGTACCTATGTTGCACAACTAAGATAAATGGGGAACATCATCTTTCCAGCTTTAAAATATGTAGTATTTCAACTAATTGATTATACCATGAGTTTAATTTGTATTTAAATCTATTTCATGACTTCATTTCATACCCAACCAAATAACCTTACAGAATAAAATAATAATATATTTAATTTATCCTATATTTGAAATACGCATGTATTCCAAATACTTGTAAGCAAATAGCCCAATAATGACCATTAAATATGACATGACTATAAATATTTTCAATTAGTTGAAAATCTACTTGGGAGCATATTGGTTTAGTCAATATTTCCACATGAAGCTGAATAATTTCACGCAAACAAATCCATTGTTTATTTTGTCATAAATTTGCAAAAAAACAGTCAAACCGACAAAACTGACCGCCTTTACCATGCGAAAGATTCATTCAACACTGCAATTACTTTGTACAAAATCAAACCACCTATTAAAGAGAAATGCAATAAAAAATGAAAAAGATTTGCATACATGCAAACAAAACAGGAGACCATGTAAAGATTGCATTTACAACAGTGCAGATAGCGAAAAATTCACTTGGTAAAAAGCATTGAAAGGATAATGAAAAACTACTAAAATTTCAAGCTTTTGCTGAGCCATTGAAAAAAAGGAAATTTTATCTAAACATGGTTTTAAAGAGTACCTACCAGTTATTCATCAAGTTCGAACAAGATCNAATTTGCATACATGCAAACAAAACAGGAGGCCATGTAAAGATTGCATTTACAACAGTGCAGATAACGAAAAATTCACTTGGTAAAAAACATTGAAAGGATAATGAAAAACTACTAAAATTTCAAGCTTTTGCTAAGCCATTGAAAAACGGAAATTTTATCTAAACATGGTTTTAAAGAGTACCTACCAGTTATTCATTAAGATCGAACAAGATCCATATATAGCTACAGAGTAGTTGAAAATGGATCAATTACATAGTTAACAAAACCATTGTTTACATAATCAGAGCAGGTAGAGAAGTCACATTGTTTATATACGAAAAAGACAATATCAGATCAGCTGAGGATACTGCTTTGCTTGCTGCCTAACCCGTTGTCTGTATTCCACAGGATCCTGCAAATCAATGTCCTTAGTAGACAGGTTATATATGAGCTTTACATATGCATAGACATACTTAAATTTAAATCTAATTACATATAAAAATATATTTGTAATCATTTATATATAAATGCAATAAATTTTGATCTGATGCTTAAGCTTAATCCAATGATGGATCGACTCAATTCAAGTTCAATCCGTGCAAGGCTCAACTTATTAGCTCGTTGATGTCAATCAAAGCAAAAAGCCGATCCAATTTCCAAGCAATCTTCAATTTTCAAGACAAATTTTGAATCCTACTTTAAATAAGATGGTCTAGGACAGAATTTTTAACAGTTAAAAGCAAATTTTATGCCAGCTTCTCAACTCAATTTCGAAGAAAAGGAAGACTAAATTAATACCACTCAATTCTTATGCATTTACATATCTAACATCTAAAATTCAATTTTTACACAAGGTGTATTGCACTTTTTAAAAGTTAAAATAGTGGTATTTTTTATATGAAAGATTTGAGTGTAATAAATGTAAAAAAGCATAATTTAATTCTTAGATATGTAAAAACATAAAATTTAGGTAATATTTATGTAAATGCCCCCAAAAGAAAATTTTAAACAAACCAGCCCTCAAAATTCCATTCAACTTCCAAAGGAAATTTTCTTAAAACTGTAGCACACAATTCTTCTATGCCAGAACGGGGTTCACCAGAATTACGGCTGCAAAGCAGGTAAAAATTATCACCAAAAAATGCGCACTAGGATAGGTATTGACGCCATCTTTGGAGGGCCAATTATATAACCAATTACGAGTATAAAAATGTTTCAGGGGAACTTTCGAAATGTAATTTTGCAAAACCTGGATAAAAAGCTGATATCCATCATTCTGAGCAGGGTCAGCAGGATTTGGCTGATCAAGTAAATCCTGTATCCCCACAAGAATTTGCTTCACAGTGATGGCAGGTCTCCAACCCTACAAGCGTCGAACAATATACATTAAAGCATCAAAAGTTGTCTGTTGCCAAAAATTTAAAGTCATTGACTGCATAAAAGTGCACAAAGAAGTGTGCTTACACTATCCTCGTTCAGAATTGAAAGGCAAACAGTGCCAGAGGGGTAAACATTTGGATGGAAGAACCCTTGTGGAAATCTGCACTTGGGAGGCCTGCTTGGGTAGTCCTCACTAAACTGGAGTGTTAAGGGGTAGTGACCGCCATCCCACTCAGTCTGCGAAAAGTAGTTCGCACGTTAGCCGGTCCCATGCCATAAAATTGCCATAAGTTAGATTATAAATTAACCAAATAGGCCTGTCAAGAATATAATCATGATTTAGGTTTTTTTTTTTTTTTTGCCAGATCAACGACAAGAATAGCATACTTTCTTCTCTTATTTTTGTTCCTTTTTATTTATTTATTTATTTTAGCAGTTCAATGAAGAAAATAGCATAGAAGTGAACGGAAAATATTCACTTGAAAATAGCATGATTCAATCAGGGAAGTATGCATAAACTAATTGCTAACAAATTGATGCAATCAAGCCATTCAGAGTGCAGTTCTAATGTTCTGAAACACCGAGCTGCCATAAGTCCGGATAACTGATTGAAGTTTTAAAAGAGTAATAGAGAAATCCTCGCACAATCTCCCTTAAGAAAAAACAATAGCAATTTTTTTAAATCTTTCCAATGGATATGAGAATCAATTTAATGACAATAAATACAGTTAATTACAAAATTAACTAGTTAGATGGATTTGTACCTAGTACACTAGACTTGAGATGCTCAAGAGAGAGGAGAAAAACAAAACATGCAAATTAGTTAGTGAATCAAATAATTCAGTCCTGAGATAAAATAACTCATTTCAAATATTGATGGCATTAGAAAAACATAAAACCACTCTGCCACAGTTCTGTATGTCCTCTAAACATTCAGCAGGACAAGTCCTAGAGATAATAAAGGAAACAAGAATGAAACACTCGCTAATCAACTCAGGTGTCAGCCATAAGCAGCTAATAAAACATAAGGCCTGAATACCAGAATAGAAAGCTTATCCCAATATTGAGCTTACTCCCATTAATTCATTTTTGCCTTTTGATCTTCATCCTCTCATTTTGCCAAGTTTTTTTAGACAAGTTCCACATCATTTCATACCGTTCCCATAACATTGATTTGCCCAACATTGATTTACTAAGTAACTATTTGGCCAACATTCTCAATTCCATAACACAAGCAGCTAGTTCAGTCCTTCTTAGCTGCCCATGACTTATTAAGTGTTACTTAGATTGCAATTTTCTAAAATCAACCCAACAGCAACGGCTCTTTTCGCTCCAATGTGCAAACCAAATTCAACTGATAAAACATTTAAATAGCTAGTTAATGAATTCTTCTCAATCCATCCCTTTTTTTCTAATGGTTAAACTAATTTTTCAGAAAAAAATTCTTTACGCTTCATTTGGTAATGTTATGAATTTTATAATGTACTGTCTTATATTGCATGAAATAAAGTAGTCACCCTACTAGGCAGCGATAACCAATTAAATCCGCAAGGGAGCCTTCCATAGTCATAAAACCATGGATGGGGCTGCAGAAACAGGGTAAGAACTTTGGCTAAGCATTTCCATCTCAATTAAAAAAAAAAAAAAAAAAAAAATTAAAACGGAATGCTAAGCAATGCTCTTTTTTGTGCCACATATCAACAATAAAAAAAAATTAACACATTAAGCAAAGCAATTTAAAGCGTTCTTCCTTTTTAGTTACTCTGCTAAGCATTGTTAAGCTAATTTACAAGGATAGATGTATCACCGGAAATCAAACTTGAACTATGTCCAAGTATAACTCTTAATATTAAATAAAAATATAAGTTATAAGCAAGTCCATGTGGATGTGCACTAGAACTAAATCCATGATGCAATGCATTACGACATTGCATGCGTAAAGATATACCTGATAGGTTCATTCTAGTAAATTTTTTTCCTGCATTTGCACAGAAATTTTTTTTTTAAAATAAAAAGTTTACAAAGCATTTAGATACAATTAAATTAATATAAAACGAGATAATGACAATAATGTAATCAATTAATTATAATCTATTAAAACTTTTATAGCAATATAACATAAACAACGGGAAAAAAAGACAAATTTATTGGCCATTACTCTTTTAATAAGTGATATTTATTTATTTTACATACCATATTAAAGCAGGAATGTTCAATTGAATCTTTTGGCATTACTTCCAGATGTGTATACAAAGAAATAGTCATCATGGGCTGGAAAAGATGCTAACAAGCCTAAAAAGTCTTGACAACCCATTTCTTCGAAACCCAATTGCTCAGTATCAACAGTTGAGTACCAGTTGCCAAGTATCAGCCGCTGAGTACCAGCTGCCGAATACCAACCGCCCAGTACCACTATCGAGCCTTAGTTGTCGAGCATGAACGAGCAAGCAGTCTGCGCCCGACCGTATTCAACTATCAGCTCTCTATGTCACATCAACAAACATCACATTATGCTAAATTTATTTAATATGGACTCTTTGTAAGCTGAGAAGAGAGGAAGACTATCTCAAGCCTTATAAAAAGAAACGATTTCCTACTCTTAGAGGGAACATTTTTCTTCTTCTTTATCAGGGTGTGCATTCCAGCCCTCTTCGCTTCCTCCATAAATCTTAGGTAGATTGTATGAGCTCATGAACATTTCGGGATCCAAAAAAATGAATGGCATGTTACTTCATTTTATAAGCCATTTGTGGTTAAGCAATCCATCCCACTATCAAAAAACTTAAATCTCATCAATCGACATACATCTATGTGCAAGGATCCACCACCATGTCAAAAACGACAGTGTTTGGCCCTCTCCTCTTCAATGATAGACAAACTTCTTTATTTCTATAAGCATCACCCTTAGCAAACTTTTGAACCATCTAGTGACTATGGGGTAATCAAAGGAGGTTTGCTTCTTATAAGCTGAATCCCAAAAATTTTTTAAAATATAGAGATATTGCTATGGCACCAACCCGCATCTCCAAGTTGACAATGATGGCATATGCTCTGAATTGTCATCATCCACCCAAAGACCTACGACCATATCATCCATATCTCTTAATCCAAATTCAGCACTTGCTCCTCAAACGGTATTATTGTTTAAGACATGCCTCATATAGCTCAACCGCTCACTCCTTCATGGATATACTTCCAATAATTTCTATGTAGATTTATTGCATATCCTGAAACATGTTTGCTCACCCCCACTAGGCGTCAACGCATAATCAGTTCCATTTTCTCTTTAAAAAAAATGCATGTAAAGCTCAATCGCCCCACCATTGGCATTATCAACAAGCATATAAGTACTTAGAAAACCTTGGATGGTATTAATTCCCTCAAAGAGACGGATAGATTTTTACTCCCACAGTCAACTTATTACCTCATATGTCATTTATAAGATTACTCTAACCCTAATTTAACAATAGGAGGCAACTGATAAAGCTTCCTCACATTTACAAAAAGCTTGACTCCATTTTAAGAAACATACCTATGAAAATTCTGAAGTGGTTATTCTCCAAAGTCCCTGAGATAATCACACAATTGAAGCATATGTCTAGGTCATAGTCATGAGCAAACTCCTACAATCAATCATGGACGTCTGCTAAGGCCTAAGACTTCGCCATAACCCCAAATAGACTCCCTTAAATCCCACATGTTGTTATCGTAGTCAAGGCAAAATCTCACATAATAGTCCTAACCAGACTCCTTCATTTTGTCTTAAGTAAGTTTGTGATCATTGAGTCATAAGTCAAAAAAACATCCCCAAGCAAAATCTTGAATTCAGTATCAAATGAGGTAATTTTATGGTCATTGTGGTATTAACACAAGTCAAACTTTAGTGGAATCTTGATTAATTTCTACACAAGATTGTGGTCAATGAAGTTAGGGCTGTCAAAAAAGCAAATCGTTCGTGAACAGTTCGTGTTTGGCTCGTTAAGCAGCCCGTCTTTGATTGTTCATTAAGCAAGGGAGCCGAACACAAAAAAAGGTTTGTTTGTTCTGTTCGGCCGGCCTTGGCTCGAAATAATTAAATAATTAAAAAAAATATTTAATCATCTCATTTTTATATTAATTTTTTATATTATATTTTAAAAATGCATATAAGAGATTTGGAGGGTATAAATGCAAATCGTAAAACTTAAGTGTTAGATGTGTAAATAGTTAAGAATTGGTTGGTATGTACTTAAATGCCCAAAAGAAAAAAAACAATCGTAAGCCTAATCCCATCTCACGATATGGCTATCAAAAAAGCTCATTGTTCGTAAACTGCTCATATCCAGCTTGTTAAGCGGCTCATGTTCGAATCCTTTGTTAAATAAACGAGTCGAACAAGAATACTTTTTTTAAACTTCAATTAAACGAGTCAAACACAGATAAAAATAAATTTTAACTAGCCGAACAGAAACAAATTTTGGGCTCACTCAAGAACGACTCGCTTACGACCCTAATTGAAGCATACACCCTAGTGATAACCTAGAGTGGGTGGTTAGGTTGTCAAAGCATTAGATGATGCCACAACCTCAATGCACTTTACCATTAAATACTAAACAAGGTTTTGATTGCTAAGGAATTACAATAGAACGCGTCCTTGAGCAAAGTCCATTCAATCAATCCATTAAATACTAAATGAGGTTTTGATTGCTAAGGAATTACAACAGACCGCGTCCTTGAGCAAAGTCCATTCAATCAATCCAATGAGAGGTCAACCCTAATGAGGTTGCAACCAACAAGGGCACAAGTCAAAATAACAAGCCCAGGAAATTACTTCATTCAATCTTATGAGAGGTTTATAGCCATTGAGGCATTCACCAAGGTCATGAGCCATTAATATACTTAACAATTCAATCCTAAGCTAGGTTATGGCCATTGAGATGTACGCCTAAGCCACACCACTGAATGAACTTCTCAATTCAATCTCGTGAACAAAGTTATGGTTGTTGAGGCCTAAAATTAGGCCACAACCTTGAGCAAACTAATTCATTCACTCCCAAGGTTATGGCCACCAAGGCTCCCCAAGAGGACTCTTCATCAATCTTAGATGAGATTATGGCCGTTATGGCTGCAAGCCCAAGCAGACTCCTCAATTCTATAATAGATGATCTCCAAACAATTATGCTAAGGTAAACACCAAATTGAACTTCACTCCTTCAATATTATATATGGTTGTAGTTTTCAAGACAGAAGCCCAAATCACAACCTCAAGTTAGCTCCTTAATTCAATCCCAAGTGATATGACAGCCAAGGCATCAATTCGAGTCACAACCCTAACCAGACTCACATAGTCAATCTCATATAAAATTTTGTTCGTTAACCTAGAGTAGACTCCATTCAATAAGCAAGGATATAGTCATTGAAGCATAAACCCAAGCCATGATCCAAAGCAAACTCCTTCATTAAGTCCTAGCTTAGGTTATGGAATTCAGAGAATTCGCTTAAGTATCCCCCAAGGAAAATTCTTAATTCAATCAAAAGCAAGGTTGCCACTACCAAGGCCTATGCCCATCCCACAAACCTAAAATAACTATTAAATTTAATCCCTAGAGATTTATCACAAGCAAGATTGTCATTACCAAGCTATAAGCCAAGGCCTCAATCCCTTGAGAGTTGCAGTAGTGAAAAAATTCACGAAGGCTACAAAATCCTTACTAACTTCTTAACTAAATATTATGTGGATATATGATGTTATTGAAGCATTAAGTTGGGCCATAGTCGCTTTGGACATCTTTAATTGCCTCTAAGAAGTTTGTAACCAAAAGTCCTAACTCGTGAAACAAAACACATAACAATCTCTCTTATCCATTCATAAGAGATCTTGCGAAAACCCAATCTTACGTGGAACACCCAAACATCCCATTAAGAAGTCATCAAAGAAATTTTGCCCGAACAACCTTTCTATATGGTAGATTCATCTAAAATAATAAGAACACCAAAGTCTGAATTCGTTTCATAAAACCTGAACAATCTCTCTTATTCATACATGAGTAACAACATGAAAACACAATCCTATGTTAAACATTCAAAAATCTGATTACCAAGTGGTAGAAGAAATTTTACTCAAACAACCGTCCTTTAATGAAGATTCGTCTCCAGCCATAAGCATGCATTTAACAAGGAAACGCCAATACACCGTTAAAATATTTGAATGTTAGGCAAATTCCAAAAGAAATTCAGAGATTGTCGAACTCCAGCGAGTATGTGAACACTTAATGGCCATAAATATACAAAGAAATAAGGAATTATTACATATCTGAAAACAATGCTTTAAAAAGCTACCTTTTGATGGAGATCTATCTGTTTATACAGTGAATTGATGATCAAAATAGATTTCAGCAAGTTTGTTTTAGTAGTTTTATTTTATTTTACTTCATACTTTTTAATCTTTGATATTTGCATATTCTTGTGATAATGTCAATATGGAGAAGATATTTATTTCAATTTATTATTTAATTACATGGCTTAGATAATAGAATGGATGACTCAATTTAAGTGTGATTTCCCTAAAATAGAAATTCTCACTAGAAGCGCAAGTTATCCTTTATCCAAGCTATCAATAGCTCCAAACTATCTTTTTTTCCTAGCAATTTTCAATAATATTAGTCATTTATGGAGCCTACATCCCATGCTCAAGTAAAGTTTATTGTTGATGCTAAATTATTGACTGGCAGCTAGTCTTCAATTATTGCCTCAATTGAGGCTTGACTGCAATAACTGTTGTTGCTCTTGACTTCATTTATTGCTATTCTTCCATTTATTGTCGTATTGTAGGCGTACAGGTTTATTTTGGATGCACTATTTAAAGCAGTGCCATTTTTGGAGATATCTATCACGTGCAACTTTGATTACAAGAATTGTGGTGTAAATTTCAATTGCAAGCAAATTTTTTGTATTTCAAGTTTCTTATTGATTAATTCAAATTTAATTGACCTTTGGATTACACTTTGGTTCAAATTTTCTTGTTTACATATAAACAAGTAATTATTTAAAATGGATGGCCAACGAACTATGATTTTTTTTTTTTTTTTGCATGTCTTAAATTTATTAAATCATCCTGGCCGCAATCTTTGGAACCACTGCATCACCTTTAGAAAACTATTACTCCATTCCTTTATCATTGTCAATCTGACCACTCACCATCCTAACAAAAAATTATCTATAAATGAGATGCATGAAAGGAAGATAAAGAGATCAAAACCAACTAATTTCGATGTAGATGATCATAAATCAACTTTGTGGTGAATTAAGATGTATATCAATGGGACAACAATCCTCTGTCATCCGACAAGATTGATTCAACACTGAAGCTCACTATTGTTAAAAGGCTCATCAAGCACGAGGTGCATGGAGTAAGGTTTGAGATTACATCCACACATCCACGTTGATCTGATGCGCAGGGCTAGGAGGACCCTGGCCTACTAGGTCAGATTAAGGGAGGGTTGGTCAGCCCTCTCTAGGCCTAGGGTTGCCTCCCAATTAGAGTGGGGTCCACTCCTAAGAGTAGTAGGTAGATTTAATTGTTAGTTTTTAATGTTTAGGGTTTGGTTTCTATTGTGATCTGCTTTGAGATAACTGTTGGCATCTCCTTTTCCCTCTACGGATGGTATCATACAGTTCTAAGCAGTGTTTCGGTTGTATCTTAGTTTCTAGGTGGTGTTTATCCTTCTTAAATCAAATCCCATCTTTTCCCATATAGCTCTCATATTCCCTCCACTTCCTCCTTCCTGCCACCACCCAGAACAAGCCTTCCACAGTTGTTCTTGCTACATGACAGTAGTTTCAAGAAGTTCGGACAACAAGTACGTTGGTTCCAGCTTGATAGCCGCCTCCTTGCCACCACCCTGGAGGCCAAACCCTAGCTAACACCACCTCCACCCTAGATCCAACCCCAACTCAAGGTCTTGTGTTGCAGTTTTGTTGTTAATTCAGATTTCTCTACTATTTCTTGTAATTTCAAACTTTAAATTTAGTAATAATATTTATTTCCCTTGAGTGTTTGTTAAATTTCGGTATCAGAGTCAGTCTATCCCTAGTTTCATCTCGTGGTTGCCAAATCCACCAATATCTAACCCAAATTCCACTAAAACCTTTCCTCATTCAGGATTTTCAAAATCAACAACCTTAATTTTTTTTCTGCAACCTAAATCACACCCATACACCCTCTTTAACCTCTTAAACCTAAACCATAGTCATACCACCGATAAAATAGGTGTTGGAAGCGAAACTTACCATGAAAGAGATATAGCGAGAAATCCGTCAACTTCAACAAAAACTTGCTGAAATTGAGGAAGGGACCCATGGAGAGATCATCGTTAATCATGATAATGAGATTCAAAGAGGAGAGAGGGATTAAGATCTGAATCTCTTCCATAGGGATGATTTAAATGAAGATAATAGGTCACGATGCTTTGTGATTCAGTATCAAGAGGAGATTGAAGGCTACAGTGACGTTTGGAGGATATAGAGACACGAGGGTGAAAGTAGATTTATCGAATTGTGAATAGAGAATGAATCTGGATGACTTCATTGAATAGTTGCAGGCTATTGAGAAGATTTTTGAGTATAAAAGGTATCAGCCAATAGACAAGTGAGGTTTGATGCCATAAAGCTAAAGAAGGGTATCTTTATGGTGAAAAAATCTGAAGAGAGAGATAGAAAAAAGATAGGAACAAGACTACTACTTGGAAGAAGATGAAGGAGATGAGGAGAAATTATCTACCCCCAGAGGACATGTTCTTGAGGTTACATCACTTACATTAGGGGGAGTTGTCAATAGATGAATTCCTAGTGGATTTTGAGCAGCCCATGCTAAAGTGTGAGTTGAAAGAACCAAAGGAGAACACCATGTCTGGGTATTTGGGAGACTTGAAATCAGCCTTCAGTCATGTCGTTCAGCTGCAGCTTACTTCTCACTGATTGTCGTTCATACATTGGCCCTAAAGGTGGAGAAATAACATAAGCAGATTAGGACCTTGTCTTCATTCAGACAATCGCCAACAATTAGAGAAAATAAGAGTACATCTGAGGAAGGTGTAAAAACTATCTAGAAAGATGATAGAGTTGATCAAAGTAGGAAGAAGCCCGAGATGAACAGTACACTCAACACAATGCCTGCAAGAAAGTGTTTTGGATGACATGGGTTTGGACACATCTCCTCCAGTTGCCCTACTAACAGAGTTATCTTTTTCGCTAAGTAGGGAACAGTAGAAGAAGTGGGCAATGGTGCTGGAGACATAAAAGATGGTGAGGAGGTGCATAAGTACCATTTTCTAGATGATAAGAGCGAGATGTTTGTGATTCATCACGACAACTTTTATGGCAGTTAGACTGTGAAGGAAAAGGTGTGCAGTCGTATCATATATGGAGATAATTGTGATAATGTGGTTTCCATATGGATGATGGACAAGTTGAGTCTCACTACCCAAAGATATTCTCAGGAGCACAAGGTCAATCTTGACAAGGCATGCCTCATAGTGTTTTCTATTGTGGATCGGTTGCATGACCAGGTGTGGAGCTATGTTGTACCCATAGACATCTGTCACATTCTATTAGGGGGACCGTGACAATTTGATTACAAGTCTCGACATGATGGATTCAAGAACACTTACTCATTTATTACAGATAGAAAGCCTGTAGTTCCTACCTTCTACGGAGTCTGACGTTATAGGTGCTTTTGTCATGAGAGAGGCAATAGTGGATCCGTTTTGGTGATGTTAGAGGGTAGTGAGATAGAAAAGTCGATATCAAACACATAGCAGCCATTAAGGAGAGAGTTCAAGACACTCTAACCGAAAGCTTACCGCTAAGGCTACCACTATTAGAGGAGGCTCAGTCTGTCTTCATTTTAGAATAGAATGAACCAACCTTGAGACATTTTTGAAAGAGTATGCGGAGTACGCTTGGCACAAGAGTCTAGTTTAGTTCAGCAATGTATCCATAGATGGTTAAAACATATTGAGATGGTTACTTGCACTTTGGAAAATCTTCTCAGGTGTTTTGTGGGACAGTGCATTCGACAGTATGATCCAGGTGCTTCTGGAGAGACTGTCTAAGACCCACCAATCTAAGAAGACTACGGCAGGTCTGCCACCTTCAACGTGGATGATCTGATGCCATATCATAACGAGTTAGAAGCTTTCACAAATGAGGTTGAAGCTCCATCAATCAAAGTAGACAGATGCGAGGGCTGGTGGGACCCTGGACCGGTTCGGTCCAAGTTGATAGAGGGCTAGTCAGCCTTCTCTAGGCTTAGGGGTGGAGTGGGGCCTACTTTTAATGGTAATAAATATATTTAAGTTTTTAATTGATATCCAAGGTTATTGTTGTTGTGATTTGTTTTGTGATAGTCGTCGGCATACAGGCTGTATTTTAGGACTCAAGTGGTGTTCCAACTGTATCCTGATCTCTAGGTGGTGTTCATCCTTCCTATGCCTTTTCCCTGTCATTTCCTACATTGCTCCAACATTCTCTCCCCTTTCTCCTTACTTTCGCCACCCAGAATAACCCTCCAGCATCTCTTCCTATTATTTATTGTCCAAACACCTAGAAAATGTTGTCTTGTTGTTTCCAGCTTGCTAGTTGTCATCTTGCCACCACCCCGGAAGGCCAAATCTTAGCCAGCACTACCTCCACCTTAGATCTAACCCTAATTCCAGTGTTGTGTTGTTGCTTTGTTGCAATTTTAGATTTTCCAAATGTTTATTATAATTTCATACTTTGAAATCAATAATAATATTGATTTCCCTTGGTTGTTTGTTAAATTTCAGTATAATCGTCATTATTGCATCCACCAAATTAAAAAAAATTAAGGTTTTGGATTAAAATCTCAACACTTGAATTTACCATTATCACCTAGCCATCAAACAATATGCAAAAAGGGTGGGTTGAAATCTAGACACACAAGTACATTATCATCTTCTCTTCATCAAATGAATGATCGGGGCATGTAGGGAGTTTGTGATTCAAATTCACTTGCAGAGTTTATGAGGAACAATAATATTAAGTTTTTATTTAAATTTTTATTAAAAAATAGGAGCTTGCTTTACCTCGTCTTCTTAATAGAAGAGAGTATGAGCTGATAGTTTTGCTGCTCGGAACTCATGTCCAATGAATTTTGACCATGGACAGTGAGCAAACAAGAGAGGAAGAGAGTTCAGGGTGAAAAGAAGAGATGATGCATTTATTTCTCGCTTCAATGTCACATCCTAAGGCCTCATATTTATCACAAAAAAGTCAAAATCTATCCATAATTCCAACTAAATACTTAAATTTAGAAAATCATATCCTAAATATCCTACATTCATTAAATTATGGATAACCTTATAAACAACTTTGAAGTAATGGGTACGACAAATCATTTAATCAATTTTTAAAATAGAAAAATAAACAAAACCATAGCTTAAAAAAAAAGAAATGGAATATAATCATAGCTTGCACATGAGAAAATAAGGATAACAACAGAATAAATTAAGTAAATAATATCTTCATTCGAATTTCACTCATTTCATAACCATCCATCTATTTTGAATTTTCAATTTGGTAATTCATTCTCCTTAATTTATATCTGCAATTTTCCTAATGTACCTGATCATACCTCCTTATTTAGAGCATTTCCTTCTATGAATGAAATTAATCACAAAATAATAACAAAGAATAAGATAAATACATCACTAATGATGTCAACCTTAATTACAAAAAAAAGTAAAATATTTTTGCCTGAGCTAAATAGCTTGTTAATTTCATGTTGACCATTTGAGAATCCCTCCACCTTTCAAAACTCGTCTCCATATTTTTTTCAACAAAATAATACATAATTCCCAAACTTTGATAAGGCTGACAACTTTAATTTTGAACACAATTTGATCAAGCTTGATGAAATTGAAGGTGATGTACTATCCCAAGAATTGAATTGTGCTTGATAAAATCTTTTCGCCTTTAAAGCATCTTAATAACACAAGCCAATTATCCCATTTGAATGCATAAAACTTGCCCAACCATCGTGTCTAAATTCTTGGGTGCAAGATCAACATCCTTAACATGTCGTTCACTCTAGTACTCACTTCATAGTGCTCTGGGGTCATAACCATTTCCTCTAGGACTCTTACTTGAACTATGGTTTTCTTTGTGAGTGTGCCATCAAGTAGAGTAACCATAAGTACTTAATATTTTCGTTCATCATCCTTCTTTTCTACCTCCTTTCTATTCTTTCTTTATAAACTAAACCCATTATCACAATCTATTATTTCCTTTAAATACATCGAACATAACCCACAAACATGTCAAACTTCTTTGGTAAGAAATCAACATTCTTAGGTGCTCACTCAATAATTCATTATCTTGGGTCATAACCACTTCCTCTTGGAAACTTACATGGCCAATGAATTCCGTTGTGGGCATGGCGTCAAGGAGATCAACAAAAAGTATTTTTTTTTTTATCTTTTCATTCATTGTCTCTTTCCTCTTTTTTTTCGCATTTTTTCACTTCTTTATAAACTAACACCTCATCTTCTTCACACTGTGTTGTCTCGTTTGAATACATCAATCCACACCCACAATCATGTCAAACCTTCCACGTATAAAGTCAACCTCCTTAGGTACTCACCCTACAATTTACTATATGTTGTGAAAAAATGACGGCAATAAAGCAAAAAATGGAACGAGAAAAATTGCACGCAGAAAAGAACACCAGAGCGACACACAGATTTACGTGGTTCGGCAAATTTGCCTACGTCCATGGAGTTGTAGAGGATTTATTTCTTCGAGAAATTACACTGTCGAGCGCCTCGACGTTTACAAGAAAATCTCTATTTTATTCTCTCCCTTCCTCTCTCTCTCTCTCTCTTCCTCTCTTTCTCTTAGCTCTCAAGATGACTTGGCCTAGCCTTGCTTGGCTTTACTTGGCTTGTGGCTTTTGGCTTTGTTTGGCTTGCATTTCCTTTAAACCAAAAGAGACTATTTATAGAAACCATGAGAGCGGTAGGTGGGAGGTAGGTGAGCGGTAGGTAGGATGTGGTAGGTGAGTGGTAGGTGGGATATTAATTAAGAAGCTAATTAAATTTGGTGGACCGGGTCTCCACATTACCCAACAATTCTCCCACTTGGAGACTGAGACACTAAATGCATCACCTACTAGCTACATCATCTATTAGTTGTACCGACCTTTTCCTCAAACATAATATTCTCCATCTCTGCAACTCGAAACTCTTGTCTTCATGACAGAAGATCAGCTGAAGTTGAGCACAACATCAGCTTCTCACGAGTAACACCCTCAGTTGACATATCACCGTCAACGTAGCCTCGTACCACTAAGTTATTTCCTGGGTTACTCTTGTATCTGCTTACAACTCCCACTGCATGAGCAATATCTTGCCCTTGCTGAAAGCCCTTTTCAACAAGTCCAGCCTTGTACCTCTTACTGCCACCAAACACAGTCTTCACCCGGTACACCCACTTGTTATGCAATGTCTTCTTCCTTGGTGGAAGTTCTGCCAGCTCCCAAGTCTGATTCCCTGACAGGGAAACCGTCTCCTCCTTCTTGGTCAGCTCCCAAATCTGATTCCCTGGCATGGAATTCGTCTCCTCCTTTGTCAGCTCCCACTTGCTCAAATTTTTATATTGCAAGATTTCTTCATAACTCTGTAGTTCTACACCATTTGTCTGTATAAGGTCTGGTTTTCCTGCCTTTGGCGCTCTACCACTTTTCAGGAAATGGATCTTCTTCTGCTTCCCCATAATGTACATCTGACTCATGTGTCCACGCCTGAGTAAACATGTAGTCATATATAGTGTGTCAGTTTTCTTACCCCGAGTCATTACTAATGCTCATTTGGTAACCTTCCAGGTGCTATCTGAGAATACCACTGAATGACCACCCTCATTGAGTTGCCCAACAGAGATGAGGTTTTTCTTCAACTCAGGAACGTGTCTGACCTTTTGCAATGTCCATTTGCTCTTATTAGAGAGTGCAAAATCAACGTCTCTCATCCCCACCACGTCTAGAGGTTTTCCATCGGCCAGATGTACCTTCCCAAAGTTAACTGTAACATAATTTCAAATTAACTCCCAGCGAGAAGATGTATGAAAGAAAGTCCCTGAATCCAATATCCGGTCATCAACAGAATTGTGAACTGCCAAAAATAGGGCATAATGTATTTCTTCAGTTACAACATTAGCGTCATCATTCTCCTTCTTCTTAGAATTCCTGTAGTTCTTTTTTTATGTGGTCAGCCTTGCCACAATTCCAACATGTTGTCTGCTGACCAGACTTTGATTTTGATATTCCTTTGTTTGAGTTCTTGTTATGTGATCTCCCTCTGGAATCAACATTCAGCGTCGAACTTGAACACGATGCATCGTCAAAATCCTTTCTGCACACCTCCTCAGCCAAAATCAAATCATAAATATCATCATATTTCAACTTAGATTTACCTGCAGAACTGCTAACTGCCATCCTCATATCTTCCCAGTTATTTGGCAATGAAGCCAACATTATCAGCGCACGTATCTCATCATCAAAATCAATTTCAACAGATGTCAATTTATTTGTGATAGTATTGAAATCATTTAGGTGTTGAGCAACAGACACACATTCCGCCATCTTCAAATTGAATAACTTTCTCATCAGATGCACTTTTTTTTCGCCGATGGCTTTTCATACATACCTGATAAAGCCGCCATGAGATCTGCAGTAGTCTTCTCCTTGATGACGTTGCAGGCAATCGATCTCGACAGAGTTAATCGTATAACCCGCAGAACTTGTCGATCTAACAGATTCCATTCCGCCTCGTCCATCTTTTCTGGTTGCTTTCCCAGTAAAGGAAGATGAAATTTCTTCTCATAAAGGTAGTCCTCTATCTACATCCTCCAGTAAGTAAAATCTGTGTCATTGAACTTCTCGATCTCCGATGTCATCACTTAGTCTCCGCCCATTGTTCTTCCTTAGATTCGAACCCAAGGCTTTGATATCAGTTGTGAAAAAATAACGGCAATAAAGCAAAAAATGGAACGAGAAAAATTGCATGTAGAAAAAAACACTAAAACGACACACAGATTTACGTGGTTCGGCAAATTTGCCTACGTACACAGAGCTGCAAAGGATTTATTTCTTCGAAGAATTACACCGTCGAGCGCCTCGACGATTACAAGAAAATCTCTATTTTCTTCTCTCCCTTCCTCTATCTCTCTCTTCCTCTTTTTCTCTTAGCTCTCAAGATGACTTGGTTTGGCCTTGCTTGGCTTTTCTTGGCTTGTGGCTTTTGGCTTTGCTTGGCTTGCATTTCCTTTAAACCAAAAGAGACTATTTATAAAAACCATGAGAGCGATAGGTGGAAGATAGATGAGCGGTAGGTGGGTGTGGTAGGAGAGCGGTAGGTGGGATACTTAATTAAGAAGCTAACTAAATTCGGTGGACCGGGTCTCCACATTACCCAACACTATGACACTCAATTTATAGTCCTCTTGGGTCATATTTTTATCCCCTAGGACTCCAAGAATCATGGATTTCTTTATGGGCATACCACTAGTAGATCAACAAGAAAAATTTCTTGCTATGTCCCATCAGCACATCCCATTTTTAGCTCTTTTTCCCATTTATTTTCTTGATATATGACCCCTCATCTTCTTCATGGTGTTGTGTTGGCAATATGCCAATTTGGCAACAAACTTTAAAAGCTCATCATGGTAGCCATATAATCAGCCATCAAGTTAGATAAGATTTTTAAAAGTAGAAATACTATTCCAATTTCTGACAACTCCACTCAAGATTATCTAATTTTGATGCATTGAATTTTGCTCCATCGATTTTTTTATGTTTTCCCTTGTTCTCACATAAATCATAATGAAATTCCTACAGGTTGGTACTAATTTTCTGCTTCAAAATAAATATGATCTATGATCAAAAGTGTAGGACCATGGAATCTATTGGGATCCTCTATAAGAAAATGATATTAGCTTTTTATATGGAGGATAGGAGCATTCCTTAATCTACAGGATAGAAGGAACTAATGGTTTTGTGGTTGGCTGCCTTTGTCTCCAACCACAAAGTATGGAGTTGAAGGCCTAGACCGTTCATGTGTGTATGTGTGAATTTTTTTAAAAAGAAATTAAGTGTCAAAGGATTTTTGGACTAAGATGACATCTCAAAGAGAGGAAGAAAGGCTGAAGCAAGGCTGCCTCGGTCAAATGTTGGAGGAAAAAGAAGGAGCCGAAAAAGGAATTTCTTANAAAGGAGCCGAAAAAGGAATTTCTTAAATTTACTTTACTTCAATGTTACATAAGGCCCCCTACATATTAAAAAAAAGAAAGAGGAAAATCATATCTATTCATAATTCAACTAAATGCTCAAATTTAGTAGACTTGAATACATTTAATTTATTAATAACCATTACAATTATCAATAGCATTTACAAGTAATTAAGTTAATAAAAAGGCATCTTTACCATAATGCATATAATAAGAAAATGAAGGGAAAAACACATAAATTAAGGTAACATTCCGTTAGAAATCACCATAAAAGTTCGTTAGTTGAGCAAGAAAAGGATTTTATGGAGTGAATTTCGGCTAGTTTCTTTGCTTCTCTCATGTTCAATTTCTTTCTCCTCTCTCTTAGGCCATCCCCTCTTTTTTTGGATTACAAATTACAATTTGCAATTAAGTAACTGCAATTCATACAGCTTTGTGGTTGGTTACTTTTGCCTCCAACAAAACCTAGCCCATTCGGATGTATGTGTGAATTAAAAAAAAAAATAGTGCTAAAGGACTTTTTGGACAAAGATGAAATCCCAAACAGAGTAAGAAAGGCCCAAGCAAGGCTACCCGGTAGAATATTGAAGAGAAAAAAGAGGGGTAGATTAAGGAATTTCTTAAATTTAATTTAGCATTAATGTTGCACAAGGCCTCCTATATATAATAATAAGATTAGAAATATCATATATAATTATAATTCAACTAAATGCTCAAATTTAGGAAAGTTAAATTAAATTAAATTATGAAAAACCTTTACAATTATGAATAAACCTTATGAGTAATTGAAGTTAATAAATAAGCATCTTTATCTCAATGCATAAAATAAGAAAAACAGATAAAAAAATATATAAATTATGGTAACATGCCCTTAGAAATCACCATAAAAAGTTAATTAACCATGCAAATTAATAAGTACTTTATGGAGTAAATTTTGGCAAGTGCCTTTGCTTCTCTCATGCTTAATTTCTTACTCCTTTCTCCATTGCCATCACCTCTTATTTTGGACCACAAATTACTATTTCGCAATTAAGTATAAACAATTCATTTTTGTAATTTTATTTAAAAGCATAATGGATCAATTTAGGCAAACACACTCAAGATTCAACTTCACAGCTATCATCTTCTCATTAAACTAATGACATGCAAAGAGAGTATAAGGTGATCTGAGATATCAACTACAACCTTGACAATAAGCGAACAACACACCAAAAAAGCATTATGTAAAAATAAAACTATTGAGCCAATTTCTTCTATTTTTCCACCAAGAGAACAATGTGCTTGAAGGGTTCTACATTAAAATTAAAGCAACTGAAATTACCACATATGTTGAATAAAAAATTTGGAAGAAATTAATTGTGCTAAAAGCTCAAACTATTTATTATTGTTGACGTCTTATTTCAATAAAATTAGGCAAAACAAATCCTAGAACCTCCAAACAATAATTTTACTATTATTAGTGTTTATAGTCCCTCAACATAACAGGAGTGTTAATGGAAATACTAAGCAGTACCATTACTGTGTTGCATAGCACACAACTGTTGCGGTTATGCATCGCATTACCCTTATGGGCATTAACAAATGGAAACCAATGGTGGTCCAATGCTAATGAAAATGACTTAAGCAACACGCATAATTCTTACAGATCTAGACCAAGTCTGTGTCGAAGCCCGTATTTCACCTTGCCCAGATCATTTTGTTGACGCTCCACACATTTTTTTGCTCTAATTGCAGTTATGAATCATTATTGACCACAATAATAAGATTGGTTCATTTTGAGATTATTTAATAGTTTTAAGATAGTTTTCAACACTCACACAACTAAAGATTGGTTTATAGTTTTCAACGCTCACACAACTAAAGATTGATTTAAGAACTTAATGAGCTCACTTTATTACTGCTCTAGTTTGCGCTTCAAAATTATGAAATTTCAGCAAATATTATGCTTAATTAACTGAAATTTTTATAAAATCAAAAGTCTAAGCAAATGGGCCAACTCAAAAATTACTCTATCTGCAATCAAAATAGGCAGAAATTAATGATATAGGAGTACTTGTAGTTAAAGGATATGAATTTAGACTATGATTTCTTAAGAATTGTGGCGAAATCACCTTCTACCATACGATAAGAATCCAGAAAAAACTTTAAATGATTTATTTGAGATGATGAATGAGTGTATTTAGGCTTTTAAAAAATAATTCAAGAAAATGAAGACAATTTCAATGGCTCTGGAATATACCATCATATGCACTCCAAAATCCAAACAATGATGACAAGTTCTTCGTTCTGATGACCTTTGTGATAAATCAAATTGGCTGGATGTTGGTGCTATTAAATCTATATGCCATTTGATTGTATCAAATTTCGTATGAACCTTCCAATAACGCATAATGATGTACATATAATCGACATTGCTCTTGGGGCTTTGACATAAATTTGGTCATCTAATGTAAATCATTATCAATCCAATCTCAAAAATATCAATGAATATCCATCCATCGAATAAAAAATTCGAATACTAATTATGGGGCATGAGCCTTCCATCAATCCATTGGTACAACTCTATCACTAGATCTACTACTATTAAAATTACATTCCATAATTTTAATTTTCAATTTTCGATCTACTCAAACAAAAGCCTTTAGACCCTAAAGTAGGCCTCCATAATTCAAGCTTTTCTTAAACTCTTTCTCTAGTCTTATCCACAAGAATGATATCATCAACTACAAACACACACACACACACACACATATATATATATATATATGAAAAGCCCATGGGCTTATTTTATTGAAATAGAAAAGGATACATAAAGGTTGTATGAGAAGGGTCCAAAAGAGCCACCCTACCCATGCTATACAAGTACATAAATATATATATATATATATAAGCCAACATTATCAGCGCANCAAAAAAAAGTGTCATACCCATACGATAGATCAGACACCAGCATCCTAAAAGGATGAAACAAAGATAAAACACAAAAAAATAAATAAATAAATAAAGCTAGCAGGAAATAAGCTGCTAGGCACGAGCCAACTTGGTCTTGCCTCTGTCTCTGGTTCTAGGACCAGAGACAGCTAACAAATTGCTGAGTGTCGTTCCATTACCCGAAGTTACTAGGGTATCATCCATTAAGTTCTCAAGCTGGGGTGTGCCTCCATTCTTCTTTTTCTTTCTAGATGTGTAAACCTGGCATTCCTCATCCGAAGGCTGGCTCATCTGATCGGTATGGTCAACGGATTGTTGGGCATGTAGGAGAGAATGGGCCCCCAGCTCCTGACAAACAGTAACAACATTCTGATTCTGGAGAGATGGTAAGCACGTCTCTTCAACATCTGAAGCATCCTGAGGGTGTGGAGCTTTAATACTATCCTGATTATCAAACCAAGTAAACCATCTGCCAATATATCAGTCGGAAGAACAGAGAGAGTATTGTCTCCGATAGTGGGAGGTGGAGGTGGCATTGTGTCAAACGGTGTTTCAATAGTTTGTAGAATGCACTCAGGAGCAGAGGAGGGACAGGTATGAGGTGGGGCAGATCCAGAAGCGTTTTTAATTGAAGGTTTTAAATTTGGATGCAACTGATAACATTGAGAATGAGAATGTCCAAACATATGACAGTGAGTACAATAAAGTAGTATTTGTTCTAGTTCTGCTTGCTGCCAAAATCCCTGATGTTGTGTGTCAATCCATATTTCTCCCGGAATAGGTAAAGTAATATCTTTTTCTATCAAAATTCTGGCTTCTGAAGGTCGAGTTAGATTCACTGTAGGCGTGTCAGTTTTGAGGGGTTTACCGTATACCATCCCTAAAGCGAAGAGAAACTCTTGATCAAAAAAGCGGATCTTCAAACCTGGGAAACGCAGCCAAAGGAATTTTAGGAGGTTCAGTACGAGGGTCAAAATCCACCGTCCATTTCAACACCTCCATCACCTGATTTTCAATTCGAAGAAATCTTCTCGCAAACAAATGAGTGTAGTCTTTATCATTTGATAATTGAATGAGAATGTGGTGACCATCCAATTTACCGATCTTCCAACCCCCGTTCAGCTCCATTTGCTCAAAGTCCTTTCGAATTAGTTCAATTTTAGGGTTTCCATAAAGAAACTTACCTACAAAGAACAGTCGGCAGGGCGCAGCTAGGGTGGAGATATCTGCCTCAGTGAGAAATATTGCAGGTTTGTCGTTTTTACGGGAAGTTTTTTTAAAAATTTGGTTTCAATGCCAAGTACAAAATTATCATGGTATCGTTGTGGAAACATATTGGAAAGAGGGGGGTTATCACTGGCGAGGGCGGCAGCGTAAGAACGCGCTGATGCCATTTCAGACGCCGTCGATCAGCACAAACCGCACGCCGCGGTTCGTCGTAGGGCGTGAAACAGCGCACACCGTTGTTGCGTCGTAAGGCACGAAGCGGCGCGAAGGAGGAGCCTTGCGTTGCTGGGCGCAAAGGAATGACGAGCGCAGGCGAGCGGGCGAGCTAGCGTCAGTGGAGGCCCGCGAAACTCTGGCGAGCGGCGCTGCGGGATGACGCAGCGTCGCGTCTTCTCTGTCGCAGACGATGCCACCAAAGNAGGATACATAAAGACTGTATGAGAATACTCCAAAGAGGCACCCTACCCATGTTATACAAATACATAAAAACTCCAACAAAAGGTACAGATAGACTCAAAAAAAATTTAAAACAAATTTAAAACATACAGAAAACAGTAGCTAGGGACAAGCAAGTTTAATTCTGCCTCTTCCTCTAGTTTTAGGAGTGGAACCAAATAACAAGCTTTGAAGAGTCGTGTCATTGTCAAGAGTCACCAAAGTATCATCCATTAAGTTTCCAAGTTGGAGTGAGCCCCAGGCTTCTTCTTCCGCTGAGAAGTGTAAACATGTTATTCTTCACTGAGGTCTGGCTCATATGATCCTCGATCTGATTTGATGTTTGAACCGCAGTAGGAGGAAAGACAGTCGTTGTCACCGCGATAGGTTCCAGTGTATGTGAAGTGTGAATTGTTACCTCTGCACCTGATGCTTCCTGAATAGGAGTTGCGGGACTATCCTGATTTTCAGTTCGAACATTATTCATTGTAGTATGGTCAGGAGAAGGGATCCCAGGGCAGACACCAACTCCTGTCTTGTGGTGTTTCCCTCCTCAGGTTGGTTGTCATTAAGTTTGTTGGGAGCGCGTTCAGGCACATGGGGTGCGCTAACAGTATGTTCCTGTTTTTGACTATTGGTTCTCAACTATGGGTGCAATTTGAAACATTTCTTCTGCGGGTATCTAAACATCTTGTAATGCTTGCAGTAGTATGATTTTTGTTCCATAATGATTTTTTGTCAATAACCATTGTGAGCAGATCCAAACCAGACTTCTTCTATATCCGGTAGTGTAATATCTCGTTCAATCAAAATCCTTGCAATAGAGAGTCTTAAATCTACCTGCAAATTTTTCCAAGCATAGTTCTAATTGCATATAAGATAGTTAGATCAAAGAAATGAAGCTTGAGTTCAGATAATGAGAACTAGATAAGTAAAATTGGGGGTTCTTGACTGGGATCAAAATTGGGGGTCCATTTGAGCAATTTCATATGATTGCTCTCAATTGTGATTAATTTCTTTGAGAAAATCTTCATGTAATTATATTTTGTGTTCAGTTGTATCGTAACATGTCTTCTATCGAAATGGCCCACCTGTCAATCCTCAATCAGTTTGAAATCTCCAATTAGTGTAAATTTGTATTTTCCTGCATGAGTTTAAATTTCAGCGTCAGAAAAGAAAATTGCTAGTTTGCCCGCCTTTTTCTCTACTTTTTTTATGAGATTGCAATCGTCATTCATTCCCTGCAACAGAATCATGGTAACTCTGCGAGAATACCGCACTATTTGTGAGGTGAAAAGGGGAGCTGTGATTGTGAACCACTGTAGCATTGGAGGATTTGGTGGGGTTATCACCGGTGAGGGCGGCGGCGTAAAAAAGCCCTGAGGCCACTACCGCAGCTGGTGCCAAACTGTGGCAGGAAGAAAAGTTGCAGGATCTGTCGCAGCGCCTATGCCAGAGGCTGAAACGAGCGGCTCTGTCGCAGACTCGCATGCAGAGCCGAGCATAACGACAAGCGGCTCACAGACGCTCTGAGCCGAGCAGACGACGAGCGGTCTGTCACAAACGAAGATCTAGCGGCTCTATCGCAGACGAGGAGTAGACAGGAAACGCAGCAGACGACGCGAATGGAAGCAGACTACCGAGACGAAGCAGGCGACGCGAGACGACGCTGAATCCTGAAGCAGAAAGGAAGCAACGCGAGACGCTAGGGTTTGCCATGGGGCGGAACCCTAGCAGAGCGGAACGACAACATTATATATATATACATATATATGACGTCTTCTGCTAGGTTTTCTCCTTATGATGAACCCTAGCAATCGTTTCACATTAGACTTCTCCGGCGTCGTCTTCTATCATCGTCGGCTCGCGTCGCGCTTCCTTTTTCGACAACAACTGCAGCTCCCGTCTGCATCTTGTGTCTCGTTCGATTTCGACGACGGAAACTTCACACTTTTGCACCTGTGTTGCGGTTTCGCATCTAGGGCTCCCAGCTCATTTCACTTAGCTCGTTCAAGCTAGATTCTGCGTCGACCGTGAAAGAATTTTGTGGTTGTTGCACTCGCGTCTGAATTACTCGTAGTGCATACTCAAGTAGCTTGTTGCTGCTCAATTGTCGACGGAAGTCGACAAGCAGCGACAGTTGTTTTCTTCTGTTGTGCTTATGTGAAGCACGCTAATGACCTCAGAACTTTCCTACGCCACCGCCCTCGCCAGTGATAATTCTGCCAAAACCTCCGATGCTACAGTGGATCACAAACGCAGCTCTCCTTTCCAACTTGCAGATAGTCTGATGTTCCCGCAGATGTACCATGCTTCTGTTGCAGGACATAGATATTGCAATCTCATCAAAAAAGTTGAGAAAAATGCGGGTAAACTAACACTATTCTTCTCTGACACTGAAATTTCAACTCGTGCAGGAAAATATAATTTTTTACTAGTTAGAAAGTTCCAATTAGATCGCCCTAAGATGAAGATTATTAGAAAGGTTTTTGAAAATTTCAAACTAGTTGGGGATTGGCAGTTGGGTCTATTTGACGGAAGGCATGCTATGATATAGCTAAGCATAAAAGAAGATTACACAAAGATTTTCTCAAAGAAATTCATCATAATCGAGGGCAATCATATGAAATTGCTCAAATGGACCCCTGATTTTAATCTCAGTCAAGAACCCTCAATTGCGTCTATCTGGATCTCATTACCTGAACTCAAGCTTCAATTCTTTGACCTATCTATCTTATATGCAATTGGGACTATTCTTGGAAAATCTTTGCAGGTAGATACACCTATAGTTCATTTCTCAAGGTCTTCTATTGCAAGGATTTTGATTGACAGTGATATTACACTACCAGATGTAGAGAAAGTCTCGTTTGGCTCTGCTCACAATGGTTATTGGCAAAAAATCATTATAAAACAAAAACTTTACTACTGCAAGCATTACAAGATATTTAAACACCCGCAGGAGAAATGTTTCATATTACACTCACAGTTGAGAATCAATATTCAAAAACAGGAACATGTTGTTAGTGCACCCCACGTGTCTGAACGCGCTCCCAATAAACCTGATGACAGCCAACCTGAGGAGGGAATCACCACAAAATAGAAAATGGTGTCTGCCCCTGGGAACCCTTCTCCTGATCATACTATAAGAGAAAATGTTCAGACCGAAAGTCAGAATAGCCAGGCAACTCCTATTCAGGAATCATCAGGTGCAGAGATGACATTTCACACTTCACATACACTGGAACCTATCACTGTGACAACGACTATCTTTCCTTCTACTGCGGTTCTAATATTTAATCAAACTGAGGATCACATGAATCAGACTTCAGATGAAGAATGACAGGTTTACACTTCTCGGTGGAAGAAGAAGGCTGGGGGCACACACCAACTTAGAAACTTAATGGATGACGTTTTGGCTACTCTTAGCAATGGCACGACACTTCAAAGTTTGTTATCTGGCTCCGCTCCAAAAATTAGAGAAAGAGACAAGACTACACTGGTTCGTCCCTACTACTTATTTTATGCATGTTTTAATTTTTTTTAGTATATCTGTATCTTTTTGTTGGTGTAGTACTGTATTTGGTATCGTATGGGTAGGGTGTCTCTATTGGGCCATCTCATACAACATTTCTGTATTTTTTCTATTTCAATAAAATCAGTCATTAGGCTTTTCAAATATATATATATATTAGTTCAATTTTAGGGTTTCCATAAAGAAACAGACCTACAAAGAACAGTCGGCAGGGCGCAGCTAGGGTGGAGATATCTGCCTCAGTGAGAAATATTGCAGGTTTGTCGTTTTTACGGGAAGTTTTTTTAAAAATTTGGTTTCAATGCCAAGTACAAAATTATCATGGTATCGTTGTGGAAACATATTGGAAAGAGGGGGGTTATCACTGGCGAGGGCGGCAGCGTAAGAACGCGCTGATGCCATTTCAGACGCCGTCGATCAGCACAAACCGCAC
>JXCR01139436.1:132391-156795 GCA_002079205.1 Phalaenopsis hybrid cultivar
ATATATATATATACTACTTCCATATATCATCCTCGCTCGGCTCTGCTAGGGTTTCGCCCGATGGCGAACCCTAGCAACAGTTAAGGCTTCGGCTTCACTGTTTCCTCTCGGCTTCTTCGCACTCGTTTTTGTTTCGTCTCCCCCGTTTCTTCCGGCTCTGAGACAAGTCTCGCTCGCTCATGTGTTGCGCTCGATCGCCCGCTCGCGTGCTCTGCGGCCCGTCTCGCCGATTGTTCCTCTCCGCGGCCCGTCTCGTCGCTCATTCCTCTCTGCGGCTCGTCTCACACCGCTCGCGTACTCTGCGGCCGTCTCGCCGCTCACTGTTTCTTTTTCGCAAACGCGAATTTTTCCCAGTTTGTTTTCTTCTCTAAAAGTCGCAACTATCTTCGAAGATGGCTTCAGAAAAATCTTATGCAGCTGCCGTTGCCGATGTCCATGCCTCAGGCACACCAAAATCATCATTTTTCCCTCCTTCGTTTGAGTGGGCGGAGGACATCAAGAAACCTGGTAGGAAGAATAGAAAGTCTGTCATTTTTTTTACAGAAGTTGAACGTATTCTACTTGCTTCCTCTTGCCGTCTGAATTTAGTTGGGAAATTTCTATATGGTAATCCCAAAATGAAACTCATTCGCAAAGAATTTGAACTTATGCACCTTGTTGGAGAATAAAACATTGGGCTATTAGATGGGAGACACATTCTTAATCAAATTAGCAATGAAGAAGATTACATGCACTTACTTGCTAGAAGGATAATATGGATTGATAATAGAGCAATGAAGATTTTGAAGTGGTCTGTGGATTTTGACCCACAGACGGAACCGCCAATCATTCCGGTTTGGATTTGTCTCTCTGGTCTGAAATTTCATTATTTTTCTCAAAAAGTAATGTACTCTATTGCATCAGCCCATAAAAAGTCACTCAAGACGGACATTCCTACTTTTAATCTGTCTCGTACTTCTGAAGCCAGAGTATTTGTTGAAAGAGACATCACCTCACCCGCTTCTGAGGAAATCTGGTTGGGCACACAACATCATGGATATTGGCAGAAGGTAGAGATTGAACATTTTCCATCGTATTGTTCGCACAGTCGTATGTTCGGACACTCCAGATCTCAATGTCATCATCTACACCCCCACCTCAAACCAAAAAAGCAAACTGCTCCGCTAAAGGCTGTGATTCCATCTCCTTCTGATCAGGCAGACAATATGACAGCCATTCAATCCCCAGTTGTAGCTCCCTCGTCTTTGGAACTCCCTATCGTGGGGGAGAGGGAGTTTCTTCAGACCCCGCCTGCCCTAGAAACTATCACTGATAATACAGTGGAAATGTTTCTATTGCTTCACAACCGCCTCATCAGGTCTAGAAGGATGTTAATATTACTCAGGTTCATGGGGATCAAGACGTGCAACAACCTACACATATCCGACCACCTTTGGAATCTACCGATCAGATGAGTCAATCATCGGATGAGGAATGACAGGTCTACAAATCTAAGAGGAAGAAAAAGAATGAAGATCTACTTGAGCTCAAGAATTTGATGATACTTTGGTTACTACGGGCAATGGGACACACCTTACCAATTTGTTCGCCGGCTCACTTCCGAGAATTAGAGGAAGGAGGACTAAAGTGAGACGTCCCTAGCACTTTTGTGTCCTTTTGTGGCTTTCTAGTTTTTTACTTTTTTTGTATATTTGTTTTATCTGAGTTTTTTTTGTGTGTTATATTGTATGAGTTGGGTTTCTTTTATGTCCTCTCATACAATTTTTCTGTATCTTTTTCGTATTAATATATTTGCCCTCGGGCTTTTTCAAAAAAAAAATTATATATATATATATATATATATATATATATATATATATATATATATATNGTTCATGAACTCATGTTCAACTCAATAAATAAACTAGCAAAACACAAATACAACAACAACAAAGCCTTAATCCCACTACGTGAGGTCAGCCACATGAATCTTTTTTCTCCATGGCGTCCTATTTAGTGTCATATTTTCATCTGGTTCTAATAAATTAAGATCATTTTTTATACAATAAGCCCAATTCTTCCTAGGTCTACCTCTGACTTTCTTAACAAAAGTCGAATCTAAAACATCTACTCTCCTAATTGAATCATAAGATGGTCAACATTTAATGTGACCAAAACATTTAAGACAACTCTCTCTAATTTTGTCTGTGACTGGAGCTACACCAACCCTATCATGGATATATTCATTTTGCATTTTGTCTCTAAGCGTAAAGCCACTCATCCACCTAATCATTCTCATCTCGACAATACTTAACTTAGTATTTTGCTTCTCTTTTAAAGGACAGCATTCAGCCCCATAGAGTATTGCAGGTCTCACTACCATCTTATAAAATTTTTCGTTCAGTCTAAGCGGTACTTTTCTAACACACAAAAGGCCTGAAGCATTCAACTACTTCAGCCAACCAACATGAATTCTACTATTAACATCCCCATCTATATCACCATCGCTTTGAACAACAGACTCGAGATATTCTTTTAATAATTTGATCACCCAAAGTTACACTTTTGTCACTAAAGCTACTACTACTAAAAGTAAATTTCATGTATTCTGTTTTAGTTCTACTCAAATGAAGGCCTTTAGACTCCAATGTAGACCTCCATAATTCAAGTTTAGGTTTTTTCACTCATCTTATCCACGAGCAGAATAACATCAGCAAAAAGCATACCTGCCACAGCAGACCTGTCCATAACTAAAGCAAAAAGATATGGGCTTAAAGTCAATCCCTGATGTAATCCAACAGAAATAAGAAAATATTTGGTCAATCATCCTTCAGTTCGAACACAAGTAACAGCTCTAGTATACATATCTTTAATGACTTGAATATAAGCCAGTTTGAACACAAGTAACAGCTCTAGTATACATATCTTTAATGACTTGAATATAAGTCATAGTTTTTCTTCTCGAGAACTCTCCAAAGGATATCTCTTGGAACCTTATCGTAAGCTTTTTCTAATCTCTCTTCTCAAGAACTCTCCAAAGGATATCTCTTGGAACCTTATCGTAAGCTTTTTCTAAACTTTCTCCTCAAGAACTCTCCAAAGGATATCTCTTGGAACCTTATCATAAGTTTTTTCTACATCAATAACTTTCTCAAGAACTCTCCAAAGGAAATCTCTTGAAACCTTATGGTAAGCTTTTTCTAAATCAATAAAAATCAAATGTAGATCCTTCTTATTATCTCTGAACTTCTCCATCAAACCTCTCAATAAATGCATAGCTTCCATGGTAGACCTGTCTGGCATAAATCCAAATTGATTATGAGGAATCTTTATAATACGTCTTAAACTATGTTCAATTACCCTGTCCCCATAATTTTAAAGTATGACACATCAATTTAATTGCTCTATAATTTGCACACTCTTGTGCATCCCCTTTATTCTTAAAAATGAGGATCAACATACACTTTCTCCACTCCTCAAGCATCTTCTTAGTTTTTAAAATAATATTAAAAAGTTTATTAAGCCAAGAAACTCCCAAATCTCCAAAATATTAGACTAATTTTTTCAATGAGTTGAACACTTGTGTTCGCTCAAATTTGGCTCTTGTTTACACCCATAATCCCTTAGTTTAGCATATATAGAAAGATAGCTCCCAAATTTGCAATTTAAAACTTAGCAAAATAATATAGGCTAAAAGATAAAAAAAGAAACAGCTAAAGGAAAAAACTTGAAATAACAACTAAAATTTCGTAAACTGCGTTGTCTTCTAAAATTAGATTCAACAAAGTGCATGAGATTAAAAATAATATTAATAATAATACATCCAACAGTAGCATACCAGCACACTATGCCAAAAGAAGAGCACTGAAAAAATACAAGAAAATATGAAAAAGAGTTTATAATGATGCATAAAAAGAATCAAAACTTACCCCTTGTTTTCCAGGTATAGTGCAATGCCACACCAAAAGGTTGACAGTACCATCTGGTGATGTTTCTGGTCTTGCCACGAAACCCTACCGTGCAAGAAGTAAATAATTATTTATTTACATTAGTTCACTTAGCATATTTGATTATTTAAAAAAACCATGAAATAGATAAATAGTGATAATGTGAGTATTACATGAGGATGATTTTTTCTCCATGCTTTGCGTTCTTCTGCAAGACGCCCTCGTGCAATCCCTCCTGACATTTCTTCAACTCCTAATAAAATTATCTTGGAGCTTAAGAACTGAGTCATTATACATGGTGATGGTACACAATCTTATGTGGTAATAATGAAAAAATCAATAATAAAAAATTTAGCAACAATTTTATAAATTTACAAACAATCAAGCAATACAAAGTATAAATATAATCCAAAGAAAATTAAATATAATCATTAGAACCGTTTCATAAAAAAGTAAACACCTATTTGAACTTCTTTACATTATTGATTTAGAAATTAAACATGCGCTCCAACCTCATTACAAATTTTCATTAATTCAACAAATGCAACATTTACGAACCAAAAAATAATCATTTGCATTTAAGTGTAGCGTGAATAAATAAATTAAATAGCACATGCTAAACACCATGAGTTTCTAAAAAAGAAATAATTGAGAAGGTCGTAAATGGTATGCATATAGTCAAGACTTCAAAGCAAATTTAAGCATCAATTTGAGCTTTATTATTGGTATCAATATCACCTAAAGCTCTTAAATTGGAAAAAAAAGAAATGAAACTGGCTAAATATACAAAAAATTAAAACACTTGCCAAAGCCCCCTTGATCGTGCATAGATAGTCCAAAAATGTACAATGAAACAAAAAAAAAAATCAATTTTACCAAAAATAAATAAAAATGAAATTATCATTTTTAAGCTCCCTCTCTATCTCTCTAGCTCTTATTAATGATATCATTATCGTCTAAAGCTCTTAAATTGGGAAAAAAAAAGAAATGAAACTGGCTAAAAATACAAGATATTAAAACACTTGCTAAAACCCCCTCATAGAAATTCCTAAGAAGTACAATGAAATAAAACAAAAATATCAACTTTACCAAAAAGAAATAAAAATGAAATTATCATTTTTAAGCTCGCTCTCTCTCTATATATGACCTATGAATTTTCAAGGAAAAAAATAAATTGCTTTTTGAATCACTTATATATATGACTCTCTCTCTCTTATATCAATATATAAATATATATATATATAGTGACATAAGAGAAAGAGAGTCACATATATATAAGTGATTCAAAAAGCAATTTGTTTTTTTCCTTGAAAATTCATAGGTTATATATTACATCTAACTCATTTATAGTCTATATGGCTATAATAAAATTTTAGCATAAAACAATATTTACAAGATGTGTAGATCGAAAGCACATCGGATCCAGCTATAATGCAAATGTAGAACCTAGTAATGCCAATGCACTAAACTTGTAACTGAAAAAACTTTGGATGCCTCCAAGAAAATGCTTTTAGCAACTCTGATTTTATTATGATATCCCAATTACTCTTTTCTATAAATTCTAATCCTTAGAGAGCATGCACAACTATTCATGCCTTTTTATATCACTCACAAAAATACCAAAATTGGGCCTCCTATTTAGCCATAAAGCAATGCTAGAATAAATGATCAATAAAAGCAAAGGCCTTGATCAACAAAAATCTTTAAAGCATCATCTATCCAAGTATTATTGTTGGATAATAGCTCTAGTGAGCAAAAATCCATGTTTCATACCTTGTATAAATCAACATAAACAAGGACTCAAATTCAAATCTAGCTCAAGTCATAATTCTTTTTTCCTTTGCATGTTAGAAACTAGTAATAATTCAAGATTTACATAAACCATAAAAAAAAGTGGAGCCAAACTGTGAAAATGTTTAGTGTTGCTTAAGAAAATACTACATATTTTTGGGCAAAGGATTAACTTATGGATAAAATAAAAGGTATCTCAGGTGGATAATCACCACAAATCAATAAACATTTTTTTCTCCAAAAATATATTCATGTTGATCAAATGCTTAGAATGAAGTTTTGCTCACTTGCACTAATATATGCTCTTGATATAGACACTCCTACAAGCTCATTAGGATTGATAAAAATTGTGCTATATAGCTCTTAGCACAATTTGAGAAGATGGCGAAAGAGAATGGCATTGGATGGAATATCAATAAAATCAAAGTCATTGATGAACTTGAGGTTATTTTAAGAATTATTTTTGCAAATATTTAGTTAAAGAATCAAATAATATGAGATTAGTATACCATATCAACCTTAGCGGGTGTTCCACTTTCTGTTGGATTTAACTTGAGTAGGATTTACTAAATCTAAATCTGGATTTATTAAATTAAATCCAATTTTTGCATTTGGTATTATTTTCCTTAAACCCACTTAAATTTGTAACTAATGTTGCATTTATTTTCAAGATTTAACATAGATGATTTGCAAATCTGAACATTGAGAGAATAAGGGCAAATTCCCAAAGTGTCCAACTCAGACACACTTCAGAAGCACATAAATGAGTATATCAGAAAGAACAAATCCAGTTAAATTGAGTCTCATTGTTGACTTTCCAGCTAAGCTCTAATTGCGACTGTATCGCCAAGGTTCCGTCGAAAAGGTGATGGTTTTGGGCAAAACCAAGAGGGGGAGGGACATACACTAGGGTTCTGGACAGAGACTAGAAAGAGGAAACGAACTAGGAGAGTGGGATTGATGTATGTGAGGTTTCAACCTATGAAGACGAGTGAGGTGGCTTGCGGCGAGCGGCAAGGCAAGCGAAGGCAGCCAGCTTCGACTCTTCTCCTCTACGACGATGAGATATGCATGAAGTAAGCCAACTGCGAAGGAAAAACGAAGCACGCGGTCCTTAAATCCACCTCCGGATTAGATTTAGTAAATGTGAATTAACGGAGTAGTTATTGGATTTAAGCGGACTGACAAATATAAAGGAGAAAAAATGTGTTTGGTGGATTTACGTTAAATCCACATGTAAATCCACCGTAAATTATGCTACCAAACACCCCCTCAATGACCATGTAATAGTGGCCTTTTAGATGTACCATTGGGGAAACCACATTTTTCAATGAACCAATGAAGGGTGTGCATTTTGCATTAAACATAAAAAGGAGTGCCAAAAAGTACAAAAAAAAACCTCGGACTTAAGAAAAAGCATCCCTACCCTCTCAGGGTATGGCAAAAAGCTCCAACGATTCACGAATCGGGCCAAAAGAAAAACAATGAGTAAGAGCCCTTTGGGCACAAAAAATGGGCAACTCAATTAAGCTACCGAAGAAAAAAATGAAAAATAACTTGTCTAAAAAAAGGAAAAAACATCACAAAGTTCGGGGTTGCCTTTCCAACTGCCTTGCTCCATTGTCTTCTACAAAAAGGTAATGATGTTGATGTTATCCCCTTCAATAATAATACCATTGGTCTCAGTCATCTATGGGTAAAAAAGGCGCTTAATGGAAACAATCGCTTTAAGCTCCACTCTTCCATAACCCCATGAAGCATGTGCTTGCCTGCTGCACCAAGGCATTGGCCAATTTAGTCGTAAACAATCACTCCCGTGTCGACCAACTGGTTTTTCAAGAGAACACCATCAATGTTAACCTTAATCCAACCCGAGGCGGGGGCAGTGTTGTTGGGAGCGCCAAGAGGTGTTAGAAGACAGTCGGTGCTCCAAAATCAAAAAAGTTTCTTGGCAAGGGCCTAAAGGATCGTGGCTACCATCACCGTGGGTGTAGCATGCGTGCATCCATGCTTTTTGGCATTTCAAGATCTCCAATATTGATGGTTGGCATGGCAAAAGATCCGAGCTAAACAGATATTGGCTTTCTCTATAGTGCTTAGTTGATCTTAAAGATCTTCAAATGACTAAAATTGCGGGCATATAAATCAATTGTCAAGAATTTTCAAAACTTCCCTTGCAGCCTTGCAAGTAATAGTGATATGCACTTTGTTTTCAAGACTAGGACAACGCCACGAGCATCACAAGTTTCTCCAAGGCCACGGTTAGCCAATCCACACATTAAACCCATCTATCCATTGGTGTGAAAGATGTAAATCAATATGTAAACATATTATATAATTTTCCCTTCGATTGAAGGAGTGTGTAAATAAATTGTCATGGACCCTGAGATACAAGCCATTATGATAATATCAAGGGTGTGAATCAAAAAAGATCCAAAGACCAAATTTTATGTAGGATTATACCAAAATTAAACTCAAAAAATATCCTAAATTAAATCAATTAGAACTTTCGCTATATAAATTTTGGTTGATTGGTTAAGCAAAAGAAGGGGCAATAGGTCCTTACCCAACAACTACTAGAGTGTCGTGGTTGATGATGTTTGAAACCCACCCAAATAATGGTGTCAGATGCCAATAAAAGAGTTGTCAAAACGAATGTAAATTGTTGGGATTCAAACTGTAACTTTGAGATATTCACATAATCAAACATGGTCACCTACGGCCTGGTACCACGTCCTTGTAAAAAAGTCTACAATGTGTGTCAAAAAACCTCATAATTTGATACAACAACAAGGATATCTACCAACCCCATTTTAAAACACCAATAATGAAAACAAAAAATTAGTTTGAATCTCAAATCACCAAATCGATTTGCAGAGTAAATGTGATCCTTGCTTTTTTCAAATGTTTGAGTGTTGAATCCAAATCTATCTGAAAGGCTTGAGTGTTGGAAGTATGGTAGAGAGAAAAGGGAGAGCAATAGCACAGTAATGAATAGTAAATTTGTGTAACATTTATTCATGAAATGGACCATCTATTTATAGGAATGGGTTATTGTACATCTACACGTTGTACCCTAAAGTATGTGGGTACGACGAGGGTATTATAGTTCGTACATGAATATTACCCATGGGACTCATGGGTGTGGTTGGGGGCCTATGAGGTCAGGCAGTTGTTTGTTGAAGATCCACATCAACTGCCTTGAAGTGGGAGGATTCGTGTTACTTTCTCAATTTACCCCCTCATCCGTCTGAGATGTGCCGCCTTCCTAGTAAATTGAGCATGCGCTCCTAGGTCGTCCTAGGTAAATCCAGCAGGGGCACGTCACCTCCTCCATCATCCACGAGATGTCTTGGTGATTCGCACTGACATATTTTTGATTCATATTAGAGTTCTCTGATTCTCTTGCTCCTTGATAGTGACAACCACGATAAAGACAAGGAAATCTAAATTTTGAAATAAGTTTGAAATTCATGATTATTCAGTGTGCAATAATTAATCACTTCTTAATATTCATGCCAAGGTAAGGTTGTTATAAATGTGGTGTGAGTATTTATCTTTTGAGTGTTCTTTCAAATTCACGTCTCATTTCTTTAGTGGTGTTAAGTATGGAAGAGGGAAATTTTCTTAATTCCGTTGGCAAGGAGGCTCAAGTTTTGGTGTTTCTGGCAATGAAGAAGAGGGCGAGATCTAGCTCAAAGATAGAGCGGTCTGGGAAATGCGTCTACTTGAGGCGATGGCTCCTGACCTAATGGTTGAATAGGATCTTCCGACTCGAATAACAACCCATCCACGAAAGGTTCTTTGATGGCGGAGAGCGGCTTCCCAGTGAAGAAACAGTGTGTGATGGAAAGGAACCTTCTGGAAGACGATCAGGAGAGCCAAACAGTTCTTTCTCCAACTTTTCCAGAGTCGAGGGAAGGGTTCAGTTAAGAACTTGTCGTCGACCTTTTCCTTCCAGAAGTGCAGGTGGCAGACGAGCAGAGAATTGCTCCTGGTCCTTCGGTGTCTATGCCCCTCAGTCCGCCTTCCAACATTCGTCAGTGAGAAAGGAGGTTGGAGGAGAAACGTTCTCCTTCACTACTTCTAACCTGGATCAATTGATGGATTCATTCTAAGTAGAGGAGACTAAGACCTGTTAAGCTAGGGGCTCCGAAAATCGACAATGCAGAGGATTACGAGTCTATTGAGGATCCTGTGCGCTCTAGAGGGCCGCCTTGTGATGAATCGGCGAGCTTGGCAGGGGCGGCCAACATTCTGGGACAATCTGTTCCTGTTTAGGTTTTGCTTCCTCAAGAAGGCGACCTCCTTTGTGATGCGTGGTTAGGGCAACTGGAGGAGTTAGCCACGGTCCAAACTCGAGAAACTATTCTTCAAGAGGATATGACGTCTCTGAAATTTAAATTGGTCATCATCCGGGAGGAAGTTTCAGTCTCTCGTCTCCATGTTAAAATCAATAATGGATAATGTTATGATGAGGGGAGAGTTGATGTTCAAGCGGTTATCTCAATTGGGATACGTCTTGGCTGAGGCAGCGGCCAATAATTTTGTAAAATTTTTCCTTTCTGAGTGAATGATTGTAAGCGAGCGAAACGAGTGTAAATATATTTTATTTTGTGAACCAGTTTACATGTATGTTTTATTTTGTTATTCGGTATCTATATATCCCCGTTTCCATATGGGTTTATTGATTCATTGGTATGTGCATTTGATTTAACAATTTTCTCATGTTTTGATGTGACAAAAATATTGTGTTACCCTTGCAGCTCCTGTGTTATATTATAAGTCCGTGAAATGAGAGCCTAGCTCCTCACGTTATCCTTTTCCTTTCTTTCGTGTGACTCCTTTCTTCTCCCTTTTGTCAAGTCATGGCTCCAAGATACTCTTCAAAACTCTTCAGTGTGAACTCCCTCATGTCATCAGTTATCTCGAAGGGGCAGGCGACGGCCCTATTTAAGTCTAATTCATTTGGGTTGGACGTCCAGCTGCGAAAAGGGAAAAATTGGAAGGACACTACAATGACGACTTGGTCGTTTACGTTGACCAATTCAGATACAGGTTGAAGTTGACGTTTTGCAGCGAGGTGAGGTCCATTTTCAACAGTTACAGCATATCCTTGCTCAAGTCCCACAGAACTCTATTATAATAATAATGACCTTCGTCATTTATTTTCGACGGATTGAGATTTCTTGGTTAATCAAGTTGTTCTCCTATTTCTTCGGCTTCAAGGTTGACTGGGATGGCTATACAGTGTTCTCGTCCTGCCCTAAGCTTTGGGTGGTAGGGGTCGAGAATAAGGTGAAGGACTGGCGATTAAAGTTTGTGATCACCACACACTATCACAGGTGAAGGATTCATGTCAGGTTGGTTACCAAGGAGGTGTTGAGGCTGAAAATGCAACTGAAGCACACTCGTGTCTATGCGACATGATGGAGGGGAGTGAGCTCTCAGCAAACCAAATTACCAATCAAGATGTCGTCGATAGGGTCCTCTAGACCGGAACATCTGAGGACATGACCGAAAGCCTCTGGGAGGAGTCGGACAAAAAAGAGAAAGAGAGGGTGGCAGCGCCAACGGTAAAGGTTGGGGAAAAGAGACCCAAAGCAAAGAAACCTCTTGAAAGAGATGACTCTGGTTTCTGCCCTTCTTTCTTCCTTTTCTTCTCTCCTTTTTTTTTAACACTTGAGTGGGCGCAAGGACCACGGGTGTGCCCAAGGAGACTCGTTTGGAACTTTGGAGTCTCAGAAGTCAACATCTAAAGAAGAGGTTTCCCTGAGACAACCAGTTAAGGAGAAGAGGGGTATGGGTGTCGCCAACATCGACGCGAGGGAGAGGGCTGACACACAACATTTCTCTCTTGCAAGTCGTTCCATTCTCAAGAGGCAACGTTGGTTCCGAGGATGAACCTTTGGAGAGGGCCGACTGGGAATTGAAGGGGAAGAAGCTCGTAGAGGAAGAATCAATGCCGCGACTACCCTCGTCAAAAGATGGGAAAATGCCTCCGGGGTGGATTGCCTAGTTGTACGGCTCTAGCAACGTCTATCGAAGCTTCGGAAGGGTGGGGGGGTTTGATGAACGAGATTGGTTCATCGGTCTCCCTCATAGGGAGTTAACTGACCTCTCCGGTTATCTAACAAAGGTGATGTGGTCGAACAGTCTGAACTCAGTCTTGGCATGCCTAACCTACGTGGCCTTATGCGAGACTTCTGAGCACGGCAACGCCTTGACCCTCTTCATCTCCCACAACCAGGCGAAAGCTTTGATGCACGAGCAAAAAAGTAAAGTCGTGAGCCAAATGGTGGCCAAAATATCTAAGGATAAGAGGAAGGAAAAACTGGAGTTTCTGCGCCTATGGAAGAAATTAAAAGATTCGACCCAGGCGTGAGAAGTTAAGGCTGAGGAATACTAACAAACCATTGTCGCCTTAATCGCCAGAAACAAGGAGTTGGAAGCTCAAGTCTCAGAAATGATCCCAAGAGGTGACCGCATAATGGCGCTCTCAGACCAGTTCACGGTAAGTCTTGTTATCGCTGACAAACGTTTTGTGAAGTCCGACCTGGTAGACTCGAAGTGGGGTGATATGGACAACTTAGCATCCACCTTCGTGGATTATGAAGACGACAAGGCGGACAAGCCTATGGAAACAGTGCCGACAGTGGCGACGGATCTGTGAGTATTTAAGTTCTATATATATTTGTTGTTTTTATTTCCACTTTTTTGAAGAATTTTTGACATTGCCCAACCACACTGGGTTTATGGGTGGGTATTCATGTACACCGTAACTCAATATATAGTTTTAGGGAAATGGATGAAAATTCTTCTCGCAACCCATTCATTATTCGTCTTATTAGTCTTTTTTGGTTCACTGGGTTGCACTCCATCTAGAATAATTTATTAACACTTGAACGAATAGTTTTGTGTCATGACTAGTTGGCCTTTAACAGCGCTCCCGTGCGCACTGTTTCACCTTCAGATAGTGGTTTCTAAAGTTAGGTCGAACATGGTTATCGCACCGCTACAATTTGATCGGTTTTAAATTTGTGCTAACCCGCTCGATCTAAGTGCCACAGTTTGTAGTCTCCTACGTTCAGGCTGGGCGGGGCAAATTCGGGGCCATGGCTGACATTCTTCAGCATTTAGGCAAGGTCATGCGAACATGGCTCCACGGTCTATAAACCTTCAATTTGTGCTCAGCTGGGCGATCTTGGCACCATGGTTGACAGTCTTCAACTTTTGCTTAGTCGAACAATCTTGGTGTCGCAGCTGGCAGTCTTCAAAATTTAGGCAAGGTCAAGCATCATGGCGCTACGATCTGTCAATCTTCAATTAACGCTCAGTTGGATGATCTTGGCGCCACAGCTAAAAGTCTTCAATTCATGTTCAAACGAGCGATCTTAATGCCACGGTTGGCAATCTTTAACATTTAGATAGGTCGAACGATCTTGGCCCCACGATTTGTCAATCTTCAATTCGTACTCAGTCCAACGAACTTGGCACGAGGGCTGGCAGTCTTCAATTCGTGCTCAGTCGAGTAATCTTGGCGCCACAGCTAACAGTCTTCAATTTGTGTTCAGTCGAATGATCTTGGTGCCATGACTGGCAATATTCAGCATTTAGGCAAGGTCGAACGATCTTAGCACTACAGTTTGTCAATCTTTAATCCATGCTCGGCAGAGCGATCTTGGCATCACGGTCTGTCAATCTTCAATTCGTGCTCAATCGGGTGATTTTGGGGCTACAGCTGGCAGTCGCCAATTTGTGCTCGACCGAGCAATCATGGTGCCACTGCTCACGGTCTTCAATTTGTCCTCAGCCGAGCAATCTTATCTCCTCGATTGGCAATCTTCAACATTTAGGCGAGGCAAAGCGATCTTGTCGTTACAGTTTGTCACTATTCAATTCGTGCTCAGTTGGGCAATCTTGGTGTCATAGCTAGCAGCTTTAAATTTGTGCTTAGCCGGACGAACTTGGCGTCACAACTGCCAGTCTTCAATTTCAGCACAGTCGAGCAATCTTGGTGCCACATCTTGCAATCTTCACCATTTAGGCAAGGTCAAGCGATCTTGGCATCACAGTCTGTCGATCTTCAATTCATACTCAGCTGGGCGATCTTGACGTCATGGCTGACAGCCTTCAATTTGTGCTCAGTCAGGCGAGATCTTGGTGTCACGAGTAGCAGTCTTCAATTTATGCTTAGCAAGGCAATCTTGGAGCCACGGCTGGCAGACTTCAGCATTTAGGCAAAGTTGGGAGATCTTAGTGTCACGGTCTGTCGATCTTCAATTCATGCTCAACCTGACAATCTTGACGCCACGGCTGGCAGTCTTCAATTCGTGTTTAGTCAGTTGATATTGGTGCAACAGCCAATTGTCTTCAATTTGTGCTTAGTGGGGCGATCTTGACGCCATGACTAGCAATCTTCAGCATTTAGGTGAGTTCGGGATCTTGGCACCACGATTTGTTGATCTTCAATTTGTGTTCAGCTAAGTGATCTTGGCTCCACAGATGGCAGTCTTCACTCAGCCAGGAGATCTTAGTGCCACAGTTGGCAGTCTTCATTTTATGCTCAGTCGGTCGATCTTGACACCGCGGCTAGTAGTCTTCAACTTTTAGGCAAGGTCAGGCGATCTTGGTGCCACGATCTTTTGATCTTCAATTCGTGCTTAGTTGGGCAGTCTTGGTGCCACTTCTTCAGCATTTAAGTGAGTTCGGACGATCTTGGTTCATAGTCTGTTGATCTTCAATTTGTGCTCAGTCGGGCGAACTTGGCACCACAGTTAGCATTCTTCATCTCCCAGCTGCTAGTCTGACGTATCACTGATTTCCTGATTTATTTAATTCTCCGAGCATTTTTTGAACCAGAAATTTTCGAAGCTTCAATTAGTGTGACACCCAATAATTTCATGAACATTTTTAGAGTTTCGGTATGGAAAATAAAGGAAATATTTTTTATTCATGACTGCCCTTATGAAATACAAAGTGGAATTCATAGAAAAAAATCTCTTAAGATCATCCTCACTCCAAATCTGGGAGACCTCATCCCCACATGGGTTTTTAGCTTGTATGCCCTGGGTCCTGCCTGTCGATCGATGATGTAGGGCCCGCTCCACGTTTAATTCAGTTTTCTTACTGCTTGTCTTCCCACTGCGGAATCGATCTTCTTTAACACTAGGTCTCTGGGAGAGAAAACCCTTTAGCGGACATGTCGGTTGTAGTATATGGCACTGCTTGTAATCGGGCTTCTTCACACAAGGAAGAATGTCCGCCCAGTTGCCTTTTGCATCCTAGACCTTTTTTCTCAACAAGTTCAAGATGATTTTATTGGCCACCTCGGTCTGGTCATTGGTTCGTGGGTGATGAACCAATGCGAATTTGAGGCTTATTCCTTGGTTTTGTCAAAAGTTCCAAATTTTCTTGTCTACAAACAGATCATGTTATATGTGATGATAATCAGTGGTAGGTTGTAGAGGTAGATCAAGTCGATACAAATGAAGTTCTGGACGTCCTTTATGACCCAAAAGTGGCTTTTGCTCGATCCACTTTGAAAAGTAATCCACTACTACCAAGAGAAAGTGGTGTTGTCCTTTGGCAAGTGGGAATGGTCCCAAAATGTCCAAACCCTGAACTACAAAGGGACATGAGCTAGTGCTTGGTTGTAATTTCTAAGCCAGCTAATGTTGTAACAAACCATATTTTTGGCACTGTCCACACCTCCTGGAGAATGTTTCGGCATCCTTAAGTAACATCAGCCAAAAATATTTGTCACTGGACTCGATGCACCAACTTCTTTCCTTCAAAAGGGCTCTAGCACTCCCCGGAGTGAATATTTTGAAGGATGACCTCTATCACATTTTCCTTTACGCACCTCAGGTACATTGACGTCAATGATTTTTGGAAGAAAGTTCCCTTCATCAGCACGTACTGCACAGCTTTGTACTTGAATCTTCTAAGATTTGTGACTTCTTCCGAGACATTCCGCGTTTCCAAATACTAGACGTATGGGTGGTCCATCTAGCTTTTGTCCTGTTCATCCTCCACCATTATAGCCTCGGATTCCTCGATGACTGGCCGGTGGAGTATTTGTGTCTCTTCTTTTCCCAAGCAAACACATCGAGATAGCAAGGCAACCACCTGATTTTCTTCCCTGTCGATGTGTTCAATCCAAAAAAAAAACCAATTTCCAGATCTCAACCTTGGCTTTGCTGAGTTATTTCATCATCAATTCATCTATGGTCTTGAATTACCTGTTGATATGGTTCACCTTGAGCTACGAATCTGACTTCGCAACAAGGATTTGGTAGCCCATCTTGTAAGCTAGGGCAGGTCAGCAATCAGAGCTTCGCATTTAGCCTAGTTCTTTGTCACCTCGAATTCTACCGCTATTGAATGACACATGCTTCGGTCTTATTTGAGGTGTCATCCACAAACAGGATCCACTCCTATCGCCCACTTTGACTTTCTTCAGTTGAGTTCCCCCGCTCTGAGAAATCTATCAAAAAATTTGTGATTACCTAAGCTTTTATGGCCATCCGAAAAACATAAGTGAAATTGAACTCACTTAGTTGTACTCCCCACTTAAGTAGCTGCGACTACAACGGGTGATCTGTGATTCATATGATTGGATGTATCTGGAAGTAGCACCGTAACCTACGAGCTCACACAATTAGAGCAAATTTTAGTTTCCCCATAATTGGATACTCAATCTCTACCCCTCGGAGAACGAGACTGGTCTAGTGAATCAGGAATTGCCTTCCCAACTCTTCCCGGTCCAATGTGGAACCGACCTCCTTAGCTCCCATCCCTAGGTACCAAAATAGCTCTTCGTTCGGCCTCAGGCTTTCGAGTGGTGGTGAAACTAAAGCATCCTTAAGGCTTTGAAAGCCTTCTGGCACTCATATGTCCATCGAAAACTTTCGGATTTTCGGAGAGTTCTGAGGAACACAAATCACTAGTCACCCAACCTTGAGATAAACCAACCTAGAGCTGCGATCTGGTCGGTTAACTATTGAACCTCTCGTGTGCTCCGTGGTGCTGACATGTCAATCAGCGTTTGGATCTTGTCAGGGTTCACTTTTATGCCTTCGGGGGTCTGGACGTAACCTAAGAACTTACCAATTGAGGCTCTGAACGTGCATTTTAAGGAGATCAACCTCATATTAAATTTTTTTAAAGTTTGAATTTTTTTTAGGTCTTTTATGTATTGTTCTGTCGTTCAGCTTTTCACAATAATATCATCGATGTACACATCTATATTCTTTCCTTTTTTATTCTTAAAAATTACATCTATTAAACGATGGTACGTGGCCCCAGTATTCTTAAGCCTAAAGGGCACTACATCATAACAGAACACTCCCTCAATGGTAATAAATGTGATTATTTCAACATCCGTCGGGTGCATCCTAATCTGGTGATAACTAGAGAAAGCATCCAGAAAGCTCATCACTGAGTAGCCTACGGTTGCGTCCACCAGGGTGTCGATCCTCAGAAGCAGGTAGCAATCCTTCAAGTATGCAGCATGTAAGTTGGTGAAGTGGACACACATCCGCTACTTCCCGTTGGCCTTATGGATCATGACGACATTCAAAAGCCATATGGGGTAATGGACCTCTCAGATGTACATTGCCTCTTGCAGCTTTAACACCTCCTCCCTAATAGGCTCAGCCAGTACGGTCACTGAGTTCCTTACCTTCTGCTTAACCAGTTGAACTGTGGAGCTCACGTTCAATCTGTGGCAGGCAAAATCGGCGGATATCCCATGCATCTTTGCGGCAGACTAAGTGAAGATATCGTGGTGGTTGTGAAGCGTTTGAATTAGAAGATTCCAATGTCCTGCATCAAAACTATCACTTATTAGAAATGATTTATAGTTCGTCCTCGTCAACTGAGATCTCCTTAGTGGCCTCACTAGTCTTGATGCTGCCCTCCTTCCGATTCCATAAGTCGAGTGGCTTTTATTCCACGATTCCGACTGCCCTAGAAACTAAAGCATCCTTAAGGTAACAGACTCGTGAAAGCTCTAGATTTCCCATGACAGTGATTATTTCGCCGTCTCTTGGAAACCTAACTGCAATTTGGTAGGTAGACATCTCGGTTTTGAAGCGATTTAGTAGTGGGCAGCCAAAAACGGCATTGTCGGTTGGGGCGAGTCTATAATCAGGAAATCTTTCGTCTTTGTGTACTGCTTCTCTTATTCGCCCCAATTGTCGCCAATGGCATTATCCGTAGCGCTTCCTTTCTTTCACCTGAAAAACCAAAAGGTGGGTTGGCCAGCGCTACCAGCCAGTCGACCTAGAGACAAAGTTTGTTGAATACTATCTTGAACAAAATGTTTCACAGAGTTGTTAGTGTCGATGATAATACTCCCGACTTGAAAATTTCTAATCATCCCCTGAACGACTATAGCTTCGTTGCAAGGGTTTCACTGTTAACATGATGGGAGGACAGCCTCCTCCCCTCTGCATGGATGTGAGGTTGCACAACCAACCTGTCCTAGTCTTCTTCTGATAGTTTCGTCATGTGGCATTCATGCTCTAGAGGATAGTCAGGACTACCCCGGCGACACAGACAACACTCATCCGAATGGGTCCGAGTGAAGTCTCTAACTCAGGCGCCTTAATACGCCTTACTCATTGCCTTTCAAGTTGTGTGGATCCAGCACCATCTCGGTTTGATGCCTGCTCTATAATCGGGGTTCTCATCCCCTATCTTCCTCTCTGCATGCATTCCTCGATGTCATCCAGTGGAAGATTCACTTTGGATATTGTTGTTTTGTTGCTACCTTCTGTTTGTGATCGTTGTGCTCCTCTTTATGTCGACAGCACAGCTCCAAGCTCACTGCACCTTTTAGGGTGTTGTACCCCTGAAGTACGTTGGTATGGAGAGGATATTCTAGTCCCTATATGAATATTACCCATGGGACCATGGGTGTGGTCGGGCGGCTATGAAGTCGAGCAGCCGTGAGGCTGGGCAGTTGTTTATTGAAGGTCCATATCAACTATCTTAGAGTTGGAGGATTCGTTTCACTTTCCCGATTTACCCCCTCATCCGTCTGAGATGTGCCCCCCTTCTAGTGCGTCGATCTAGCCGACAGATTGTGTGGTCTTAGGTCGTCCTAGGTAGATCCAGCGGGAGCACGTCACCTCCTCCGTCATTCACGAGATGTCTTTGTGATTCGTGCTAGCCTATTTTCAATGTACATTGAGGGTTCTCAACCAACTTCCCAATATTATAGTAGGGGCTCTGGGGTGCTTGTTATTTTGCATTACTACTTAGTATTATGGGCTATCAGACATCAAGGCAAACAACAAGTTCATTATCATTGATCAAACTTGTGGTTGGCCAATCACCCTCCCATCCCTTAGTATGTCAACTTAAGGCATCCATGCCATAACTAGAGTACACCGATGGTTAGATAAACTCAATCTAGCTGTTCTGTAAATGGAAAATCCTCATGACCTATAATTTGGGTTGTTGGGGTGTTCATTATATTAAAAATCCTCCCCTTAAAGAACAATCATAACCCGAACTAGATAATCATAAGCGCGAGTAACTTCAGACTGCAGAAAAAAAAACAATTGAAAGAAACCAAAGTTGGCAGGCAAAGGGTGAATTCCATTTGACCTTTTTTCCTTACAATAGGTTGTACACGTATGCAGAATCTTGATAATATCCAGTCATTGGATCTCTTGTTTTGGTTTGCTCCATCAAAAAAGCAATTCAAAGGGCACTAGTCAGGTCATCAATGGCTAGGAAAATGACGTAACAAATTTTTTTTTTTTTTGTGAAACAGATTTTCCCCATATCATCCTCCAAGTGTTTTGGCCGAATAAANATTTCAGTCAAAGCAGTACTTTTCTATCACACAAAAGACCCGAAGCGTTCCTCCACTTCAACCAACCAACTTGAATTCTACTATTAACGTCTTCATCTATATCACCATCGCTTTGAACAACAGACCCGAGATATTTAAGCTGTTCGCATCTTTTAATGATTTGAACACCCAAAGTTACACTTTTATTACTAGAGCTACTACTACTAAAATTACATTCTATGTATTCTGTTGTAGTTCTACTCAAATGAACGCCTTTAGACTCCAATGTAGACCTCCATATTTTAAGTTTTTCCTGGGCTTTTTCTCTCCTCTTATCCACGAGAAGGATATCATCAGCAAAAAACATACACCAAGGTACATCCTTCTGTAATGTCCAATAAGACCATCCATAACTAAAGCAAAAAGATATGGGCTTAAAGCCGATCCCTGAATAAGACCATCCATAACTAAAGCAAAAAGATAAGGGCTTAAAGCCGATCCCTGATGTAATCCAGCAGAAATAGGAAAAAAATATTTTGTCAATCCTCCTTCAGTTTGAACACAAGTAACAGTTCTAGTATACATATCTTGAAATAGGAAAATATTTGGTTAATCCTCATTCAGTTTGAACACAAGTAACAACTCTAGTATACATAATAATAAAATAATTGGTCCATCCTCCTTCAGTTCGAACACAATTAACAACTCTAGTATACATATCTTTAATGATTTGAATATATGTCATATCAACACCTTTCTTCTCAAGAACTCTTCAAAGGATTTCTCTTGGAACCTTATCGTAAGTTTTTTCTAAATCAATAAAAATCAAATGTAAATCCTCATTATCTTTGAACTTCTCCATCAAACCTCTCAATAAATGTATAGCTTCCATCGTGGACCTGCCCTACATAAATCCAAATTGATTATGAGAAATCTTTGTAGTACGACTTAACCTGTGTTCAATTACCCTTTCCCATAATTTTAAAGTATGACACAGCAACTTAATTCCTCTATAATTTGCACACTCCTGTGCATCCTCTTTATTCTTAAAAATGGTGACTAAAATACTCTTCCTCCACTCAGTCATCTTTTTAGTTTTTAAAAAAATATTAAAGAACTTAGTAAGCCAAGAAATTCCCAAATCTCCTAAAAATTTCCACACTTCAATTGGGATATCATCAGGTCCTATAGAGTTTCCACCCATTGGTTTTCTTTAAAGCCTCATCAACTTCTTTTTTACTAATGCAACGGTAAAAATGAAACCTTTTATTATTATTAACGATATTAAGATCACTAAGGTCGATCTTATTTTTCAGAAACGTCATTGAAAAGTTTATCAAAATAACTCACCCACCTATGTTGAAAATTTTTTCGTAAGAAAAACACTTTGATTTTCATCTTTGATACACTTTACCTGAGTTAAATCTTTACTTTTCTTTTCTCTTTGTTTGGCTAGTTTATACATATATTTTTCACCTTTTTTAGTATCTAGTCTATTATAAAAATCACTCAAATCAAAATTTTTAGTGTTACAGAATTTTTTTATAGACTCCCTGTGTGCCGTTTGATATTTTTCTTAGTTCTCTAAGCTTTTACATTTAAATCAAGTTTAATAACATATCTTCTTATATTTTATCTTTTCTTCTACATTATTATTTCAGTACCAACTATTTTTATTTATAGAAACTTTTTATTTTGATTCTCCAAGTACATCTTTTCTTATTTGTTTAATAGTGTTTGTTACTTTATTCCACATAGCATTCGCATCTTCATGAATATTCCAAAATTTGAAATTTTGAATTTTACTCATAAGAATAATTTTATTTGTCTTTTAGGTTCCCCTGTCTAATTCTACGATGATAAGTTTTAGTATTCTTTATTTTACAACTCTTCATCTTAAAATCTAGAACTAATAATCGATGTTGGGTACTTAAATGCTCACTTGGAAGACCTTACAATCTTTACAATCTCAACGATCTCTTCTTCTCATAAGAAAATAATCAATTTGTGTTTTATTAAATCTATTCTTATAAGTGATAAGATGCTCATCTCTTTCTTGAAAAAAGTATTAGTAAGAACAAAAATCATACCTAAAAAATTAATATTAAAAATAATTTTGTAGGATAAAAGTATTTTGGTCTATTTTTTTTTTTTTGATAGTATTTATTTCTTTTTTTGTGTTTTATAAATATGATCTTAATTGTTTTGCAATGAAAGCTAACATTTAGATTACTACATTTGGAACTCAGTGATAGTATTTATATTTCACGGAAGTCTTTTTGACAGACTCAAAGTTGGTCGAACACATAATATCATCATCACCATATTTTTCTATGCTAATGATCATTTAATATGCTTATAGATAGCTCGATAACAATTTATGATGTTATATTTTTTTTGAAAAGTAATTATCAAGAGCTAATCATGATATTGATTAATAAAATAAGCCAATCATGATATTGATTAATAAAATAAGCCAATCATGATTCCAATTGTTAAACAATCGATTTGACTATAGAGATCATGATATGATTATAGAACTAAACTATTAACTCACCTAGATGAATTAAATATATTCTTAAATATATATGAAGGGTCATGATGTCAAAAATATATACTATGTTTGTTACTTGGATAAATATAAATTAAATGCATTCTTAAAACACAACATACTAAGGTCAAAAGCTATATGATAAATTTGAATGAAGTTTTCTAAGCTAAGAATTTCTTATTGTGCCCTTATATAGCTGGATGAATGTTTTTTATTCTATCTCATACAAACAAAGAACTCATTTGGTCAAATCAAGTTGCATGAAAATGATCAAATTAAATGTGTTTTATTTGGCCGTAGCAATCACTAAGCTAAAAGAATTTACATCATGACAACATGAAACAAGTATATCAAAAACTAATGGCTAATTTTATTGTGAATTTCAGATAACATGTCGTTATAAAATGTAACTTATTTAATGAAGATAGTATATGAGTAGATACAAGATTAGAATTATTCCTAACTTTTTTTCCTTGATTCAAGCGATGTGCAAGGGAGTTTTTTAATTATTGAAGATAGAAATTCTTGCCTGAGATCTTCAATCTCTTTTTACAAATATTTTACTTATTGGTTTTTTTTTTGTTAATGATATTTATCTACTAAACAACTGAATGCAAAAAATAATTCTTGATAATTAAATTCATTTACCTAAACTTTCTTGGAATCTAATGGCAATTTAGTAGTGGAGGTTCTTTGTTTTCTCTTCATTTTTTTGTACAAAAATTATAGAGCATTTGTGTAGCTCCTTATTCTCTTTCTCTGTAGCTTTCTTTTTTTCTTTTTTCTTTTTTCCTTCTATTTTTTTTAGTTCTTTGGTGCATCAGAATCTCTTAGCTGTTTGGTTTGGTATGTTCTTAATTAGAATTTTTTTTTAAAAAAATCTTCTTACCGTGTATTAGAAGTCTTCCAAACGTGATGAGGAGATAATGAAGTCAGCCGCCACAGAGAAATCTTGCTTAAAAATATTGTATTTAAGAGAATTTTACACGTGATGAAATATCTATAAAAAAGCAATCTAATGAATGTGATTTAAGTGCAATAAAAAGAAATCAAGGATTTTTCTTGGAAGACAAGCCTTATATGAAGAGGCTTCTTTGAATAAAGCAACACTTGGTAACATATTTATTATATGAATAATCCTAATAGAATAGGCGCTGATATGCCTAAATTTGTTCGATTAATTAAGACCGGTGATGCTATTTCAAATGATTGTATTTTATATTTATTCTTCTGGGGTACAAAGAATTTTTTCCCAAAAATTCAAGAGTCGGTGTCCATGGCAGTGTTGATGGTGGAATAGGCTCATGAATTGTTCTTAGTAGGTCTCGGAGTGGATGGACATTGTAGTTTGGTGGTTGATAGCCATTAAGTAGGACTGGTGTGTTGTTAGCATCTGAGCGAGTGGTGGAGCATTTGTAGGATTAAAATTAGACATTAAAATATCTCACGAGTTAGATTAATAAAATTAGCAAGACATGATTGCAGCAATTATTGTAGTTTGAAGTTACCTATAAGCGTGAAGTAGTATGCAATAGTATTAGAAACTGGAGAACATCAAGTATTAGTATTTAAACATCTGGTGAAGAATTTAGATGCCTTCACCAACTATGATATTATGTATAATCTCTTGTATAAGTTTAATGGTAGCAATATTAGAAAAACAAAGCAAACTTGTGATACTAAGAAGCCATGAAAATGTAGAAATTTTGGCAATGAAAATATTCTTTTCTTAGTAAAAGAGAATTTTTGTTGGCCTACATTGGTACGAGATATGGAGTGACATGTCAAGCAAAGCAAGATATATCATTTAATTAAGACGTGAGAGTAGTTTGCAGGACTATACTCCGTCACCTAATCCAAAGCTCCCTCGAGTGAATGTGAACATGGACTTTGTTGTAAGCTGTCCCAAACACACTAAAGTTAGGACTCAATTATGATATTGGTCAACGGTTTCTTCAAGAAAATACATTTTACATTTTGCCACAAGACAATGAATGCTTCATAGATTGCAGGCTTGTACTTCAAAGAAAGTGATGTTCTCTTGATTGGCTTTTATTTACACAATGAAAGTGGGACCAAGATGAACAAATATTGTAGGTGTCATTTACTCGAGCCTGTTGCAAATATCCTCTATTGATGACTTTACATGTGATAAAATTACAAATGAAAATATCGTTAATAATTTCTAAATACAAGAACAACAAAGCCTTAATCCCACTACGTGGGGTCGGCTACATGAATCCTTTTTCTCCATTGCGTCCTATTTAGTGTCATATTTTCATTTAGTTCTAATAAATTAAGATCATTTTTAATACAATAAGCCCAA
>JXCR01139436.1:173152-215459 GCA_002079205.1 Phalaenopsis hybrid cultivar
ATATATATATATATATATATATAAAGAGACTTTCTCTTTGCAATAATTCATAATCGGTGTAGGATTTCAATTGTTTAGAAGTTTAAAAGTGGTATTGTGACAAGATAGGAGTAAACCTATTTTTACCTCTTCCGAGCATAAAGAACATTGACTAATCTAAAGTTAATACCGACATGTATAGTAGTGTCTGTAGGTTCTAGTCTCTTACTCCTAAATTATCCACTGAACATTTTCTATAGGACCTACCAGTGACCCTTAGTTCCAATCTCTAAACCAAAACGATAAAAGAATCTAGCATGTCACCCTAGAAACATCAATTCTATGTCCATCAAATCTTATCTCGCTATCAATTTGCATTCCCCCTCGGACGATCACAATTGCTCTTTCTAAAGTGAATTGTGATACTCACTAGTTAGAGAAATCTTAGCCCTATCTGGTCTTCAAGTTTCTAAGCAAATTTTAACAAAATAATTGGTTAATTTGTAAACTAAATGAAGTACAAGTGAAAATATCATCACAAATTTTTTGGATTAAAAATAAGTTCTAAACAAATCAAAACCACTACTTGATTACTTCATATTTCAAGGAGAAAAAAAAAAACATATTTATAAACTCATATCTAAAGTACAACACTTAAAGAAAAAGATATAAATACTTATCTGAAATGTTTTTCCTAGCACTCCTTTGAAGTTCTCTGACTTCTTTGACTCTAATAGACTCTTACAAGATGCACAAAACTCCAAAAATCATGAAAACTCACAAAAAATCCCTAAGGTGGCCTCTCACTCTATATGGGTGCTTCCACTTCACAAAACGACTCTAGAACTCTCCCCTAATGTTTAGAATTAATCTATATATATAGAGCTTCGACTATGACCAAGGGTTTCTTCGGACATCTCTTCAAAATTTAGCCTCATTCAATGGATTTTCTAAAAACCGACTCTAGCGCCTAAGCGCCAAAACTATTGCGCCTAGGCGCCAGTGACGTTCTTCATCTAACGCTTAGGCGCCGGTTCGGCTGCTTTTGTCAATTTTCTTTGGTTTGGCCCATTTTGCTCTTTTTTGATATATTTTTGCTCATTTTTTCTTTTAAACTTTTTTTCTTGCACTTGTAATAAAAACCACATAAAATACCTTTCATTAAAACATAATATCCTAAAAAATGGGTATAAAATGTGCATAAAAAATATATAATTTTAAGGTGGATCATTAACCATTTAAAAGTGTATATTTCTATCATTGGAACTTGTTTCCAACAAAACTCCTTAACTGTTGCGTGTTGAAAGATTCATAACAATAGAGTAATCAATTAATGTCTTAGTGTTACATGAAGATACAACACATACACATATAAAACAAATTTCGTAGTTGGTGATATCATAATATTTATGTGAAAAAACCCTAGAAAAGAAAAAAAAACATATAGTTTAGCCCAAACAAAGTAATCCACTATGTAATTAAAGATTCATAGGTCCACTTCTTCTCTTGAATTATTGAAGGTGGACTTCAAAGCTGACACTTATGGATGTTCAATAGTAGTCAAGCAATACTAGCTATAACAAACATGGTTCTTGGCTATAATATCAAAAGTTAGCCAAAAAATGTTGTATTTATGATCAACTATGACGTAAGTAATGCATGTAACAAACACTGCATTTATCTTTATACAATACAAATGAAAATATATGTGCTAAGAATAACTATCATATTCTTACTATGACATAAGCAGTGGTCACCATTGATCAATGGTCGACAGTGGTCGGTGATGATGACCTATGATGATCGATGACTATGGAGGTTGGATGCCATCACCATGTCTTTAATACTATTTCGGGCTACATCGTATAAAAGTAGGGGGTGTCGACTGCTATGGAGGCTGGATGTTATTGCAAGATCCATAATACACCATTATAGATTATGATCGTATTTGGGACATGACATTAACAAGCAGGGGACGCGATGGCTACAAAGGATGAAATTTATTTTCTGGTCTTCAATGCGACATTATTCATTACACTATATTTAAGATATATAATTGACAAGCACAGTTCACTGATGACATTGGCCAGAGGCAGCTGATGGTTTTTTATGGTGGTCAACGACTACGAAGGCCATAATATATCACAGGGTTTTCGATCTATAACAATATTAAAATTGAACTCATTCTTTCCCTTCAAGTGAAGAGAAAGAGTTTATTTATAGCTTCTAGGAGAGGGTATTTTGGTCCTTTAACAAATAACTATGGTAACCAACTTATAAGACGTTCGTATTTATCCCCCTTGATTATGAAAATATTATTTATTGATTTGAGGGTCGTAATGATCTCAGGAATAAGGGCATTTAAGCTTGTAGACTACCCTCGTTGAGACACTCAATTTGAACATAATATCAGTTTGGAGTTCACTTGATCTGAGAAAAATATTTATATATGACTATTTTGTGTTTATATTTAATACATAAATTTAATAAATAAATAAGCAAAAATATAAATATAAGTAAAAATAAATAAATAAATATATAAACATATACATAAAACTAACGCATTGAATATATGGAAATATGAAAATTCCGGACACCATAGATCCTTTCACTATAGAGAAACGTAAGGGTCTCAGCATTTCTTTGAAATTCATGGGAACTTGATACGAGAACCATGCAGGGCGGGGCAATCCCTGTTGCCTCACTTGGCTTCTTCGAATCCCGAGTTGCGGGGTGCAGTTTTTCCACAAATCCAGCGCTTTTCTATCACCATTTAAACCCCATCTTGCCCCCTTCTCGGATTTTACCAGTACTTGTTCGACCCAGAAGTACGCGTTTCCAAAGCGAGCGGGTGCAGTTTTCTGTCGGCGAATATGGCCATAGCTGGGCAGGGGAGCCTGCTATGGAGGAAGCACGGGAGGCTATTATGGAAATACTGCGAGAGTATGGAGCTTCAGAGGNTTAGCCTCATTCAATGGATCCTCTAGAAACCGACTCTAGCGCCTAGGCGCCAGCCACATTCTTCATCTGACGCCTAGGCTCCAGTTCAGCTGCTTTTGTCAAATTTCTTTGGTTTGGCCCATTTCGCTCCTCTTTGATATATTTTTGCTCATTTTTGCTTTTAAACTTTTTTTCTTGCACTTGTAATAAAAACCACACAAAATACATTTCATTAAAACATAATATCCTAAAAATGGGTATAAAATGTGCATAAAAAATATGTATTTTTAAGGTGGATCATTAACCATTTAAAAAGTGTATATTTCTATCAATGGAACTTGTTTCCAATAAAACTTTCTAAACTGTTGCGTGTTGAAAGATTCATAACAGTAGAGTAATCAATTAATACCTTAGTGTTACATGAAGATACAACACGTACACATATAATGCAAATTTCGTAGTTGGTGGTATCATAATATTTATGTGAAAAAACCCTAGAAAAGAAAAAAAATAATATAGTTTAGCCCAAATAAAGTAATCCACTATGTAATTAAAGATTCATAGGTCCACTTTTTCTCTTGAATTATTGAAGGTGGGCTTCGAAGCTGATACTTATGGATGTACAATAGTAGTTGAGCAATAATAGCTATAATTAAGCTATAACAAACATGGTTCTTGGCTATAATATCAAAAGTTAGCCAAAAAATGCTGTATTTATGATCAACTATGACGTAAGCAGTGCATATAACAAACACTGCATTTATCTTTATACAATAAAAATGAAAATATAAGTGCTAAGAATAACTATCATATTCTTACTATGACATAAACAGTGGTCACCACTGATCAATAGTCGACGGTGGCCGGTGGTGACGACCAATGATGGTCGATGACTATGGAGGTTGGATGTCATCGCCATGTCTTTAATGCTATATTCGGGCTACACCGTATAAAAGTAAGGGGGTGTCCACTGCTATGGAGGCCGAATGTTATCGCAAGATCCATAATACGACATTATATATTATGATCGTATTTGGGACATGACATTAACAAGCAGGGGATGCGATGGCTACGAAGGATGAAATTTATTGTCTGGTCTTCAATGCGACATTATTCATTACACCATATTTACGATATATAATTGACAAACACAGTTCACTAATGACAGTGACCAGAGGCAGCTGATGGTTGTTGATGGTGGTCAACGACTACGAATGCCATAATATATCACAGGGTTTTCGATCCATAACAATATTAAAATTAAACTCATTCTTTCCCTTCAAGTGAAGAGAAACAATTTATTTATAGCTTCTAGGAGAGGGGTATTTTGGTCCTTTAACAAATAACTCTGGTAACCAACTTATAAGACTTCCATATTTATCCTCCTTGATCATGAAAAGATTATTTAATGATTTGAGAGTCTTAATGATCTCATGAATAAGAACATTTAAGCTTGTAGACTACGATCGCTTGAGACTCAAGCTGAACATAATATCAAATTTGTAGTTCATTTGATCTGAGAAAAATATTTGTATATGACTATTTTGTGTTTATATTTAATACATAAATTTAATAAATAAATAAGCAAATAAATAAATATAAGTAAAAATAAATAAATAAATATATAAGCATATAAATAAACTAACGCATTATAGATCCTTTTCACTATAGAGAAACGTAAGGGTCTCAGCATTTCTTCGGAATTCATGGGAACTTGATACGAGAACCATGCAGGGCGGGGCAATCCCAGTTGCCTCACTCGGCTTCTTCGAATCCCGAGTTGCGGGGTGCAGTTTTTCCACAAATCCAGCGCTTTTCTATCACCATTTAAACNGGTGAAGAGAAAGAGTTTATTTATAGCTTCTAGGAGGGGTATTTTGGTCCTTTAACAAATAACTCTGGTAACCAACTTATAAGACGTCCATATTTATCCCCCTTGATCATGAAAAGATTATTTATTGATTTGAGGGTCTTAATGATCTCATGAATAAGGGCATTTAAGCTTGTAGACTACCAACATAATATCAAATTTGGAGTTCATTTGATCTGAGAAAAATATTTGTATATGACTATTTTGTGTTTATATTTAATTCATAAATTTAATAAATAAATAAGCAAATATATAAATTTAAGTAAAAATAAATAAATAAATATATAAGCATATAAATAAACTAACGCATTGAATATATGGAAATATGAAAATTCCGGACAGTATAGATCCTTTTCACTATAGAGAAACGTAAGGGTCTCAGCATTTCTTCGGAATTCATGGGAACTTGATACGAGAACCATGCAGGGCGGGGCAATCCCAGTTGCCTCACTCGGCTTCTTCGAATCCCGAGTTGCGGGGTGCAGTTTTTCCACAAATCCAGCGCTTTTCTATCACCATTTACACCCCATCTTGCCCCCTTCTCGGATTTTCCCAGTACTTGTTCGACCCAGAAGTACGCGTTTCCAGAGCGCGCGGGTGCAGTTTTCTGTCGGAGAAGATGGCCATAGCTGGCCAGGGGAGCCTGCTATGGAGGAAGCACGGGAGGCTATTATGGAAATACTGCGAGAGTATGGAGCTTCAGAGGATGATACGGCGAGGATCGCTTCGAATTCGCCTCAGTATTTGGATATGATCGTGGGGAATGTTCTCGAGTTGGATGAGCATTCGCTATGGAGTTCGTGGGGTCCGGACGCGGAGGAGGGTGGGGAGGATATTGCTTCTCGTACTTTTAGAGAAAAGGTTCGCTGCATGGCTAAGAGTAAGAGGGATGGTGGATTGTTGCCCTTTCTAGAGAGTATTGGAGTGAGGAATTCCTCTGCCATGCTTATTGCTAGATATCTGGTTTCTGAAAAACTTCCCGATCTCATTAATAAGGTATGTTTTTTATTTTGCCAGATAAAATTTTCCACGCTTTATATTTATGATCAATACCGGGGGACCAGAATAAACTACGTTTTGCCATTTGATTATTTCCATAGCTTTTCATGAATGGATAGTTTTGTGATATTACGGATTTGTTTGACGCTTCGCTGCTTTTCAAAAAACAGGCCAAACCTTATATTTGATTTGTTTAGGAAACAATCTCATTAAACTAGGTGATCATGATTGTTGATTAGAAAGCATATTAACGGGAGTATTGTTCTTCTATTTGCCACTCCATAGGTACCAATGGAACTCCAAATACCATATCACTAATGACGTTTTGTTAGTGTGAAAATCTGAGAAGATTCCCTTTCTCTCTCTCTTATGGGTTGGCTAGCCACTTCCAAATCTTGGAGGATTTGATTGGGACAACTTAGGAAACCTTTGATTAGTTTATTGCCTTCCTATTCTATATTTTTTTAACTTTTATTTCATTTCCTTTCCCAATTTAGGTTAGACATATTTGGTAAGGATTGTTTTTCCATTATATATGTACCCTATATGTAAACAATAAGATGAAGAATTATTTCTCTAAGAACCTATTTTCTGCATGGTATGAGAGCTTTACCTATCCCCCTTTGCTGCCGAATCTCCTCCTCCTCGAAACCTGCTCTAAGATTTTACAATTTAAATTTTATCATCCTATTTTTTTAAGAACATGAATATTTATATTAAATCTTGTGATAAGTGTTAGATAATATGTAATATTTCTAAACACTATGAAATACCTATGAATTTTACTTTAGATTTTGAAGTTTTTTATGTTTAGGGTTTAGACTTTATAGGACCCTTTGTATCTTCGTTAGGGAATTCATATAATATAATAGTTATGAACTATGTCTTAAAATGGATAAAGGCAAAGACTCTTCTAAATTGTGATGCTCAAAGTTTAGGGTCGCTTTGGGGCTGCTTTTTTCGAGCGGCGCGGCCCCAAACTGCGACGCTTATTATTATTTTTTTTTATGCTTTCACGCAGCTTTGCGGTAGCTCGCCGCTAAAGTTGGCAGAACCTCTAATCTCTGTTGCCTCGAAGCCTGCCCTAACCTCTGGCATTACCGAAACCGTGCGGAGAAATTTTCTGCCCTAGCATCGAGCGTTACAAATGTTTCCTGCGCCAAAGTTGTTTGTTGCATATCTTGAACTTGAAGAGCGATCAAAATTGCAACTCAAGGGTGATCAAATTTCTTTGTTGCAGATCTTGAACTTCTTCAAATTTGTTTTTTTTTGGGTCCACTTGAAGAGCTTTGCAAATGTTTCCTGCACCTCAGTTCCTCTTTTTATGCTCGATTTCCATTTCAGGATGACTAATTGTTAAATTGAATTGATCAACATCTCTCCTTGAGCTCCATGGGATGAATGGTTAGACTTCTAATCTCTTTCTTGCGTTGTTTACAACTCAGATTTTGATGCCCTGGTTCTGAGCGTCTTCATTTAAATCCGTAAGTTTATACTTTCCGTCATTTGTAATAGCCAGAAAGCTTCTTCTGGCTTTATTCTCTCTACGTCATAGTGGGTGTTCTTCAAAGTTGAGAGCTTCATTATCAGAGTACAAAAGCATTACAACAGCTAGAAAACTGCAAAGATATATAAAATCAAATGAAGAAACAATTGTTCGTCTTTTGTATAAAGTTTAAGATCTTCTTCTTCATTCTGTAAGCTTCAAGCATAGGAATGAAGGAGCAGTTGGTTCTGATTCACTTTAGAATGCAATGAAAGCCCTGCAAGGGTATGATGGATGATGAAGAAGAAGTAGACTATTCAAACTGCCATCTTTTAACAAATTCAGACTTATCAAATAGTGGGAACATCAATGCGCTGTTGAGAATTTTAAAAATAAAATAATGTAATCATCTTATTAATTGTTATTTTAATAGATTTAGATTTTATTTTGCACTCTAGATACTCACTATGAATTGAGGTGTGTATCTGTAATTTTGCACTGTTTTAAAGTGATTTTTTGTCTTAAGTATTAAATTTATGACTATCACACTTCTATTACGCACAACATTACAAGATATGGGCATGATGATCATTTTTTCAGAAACAGTTGCCTCACAGTTGTTTTCACATAGCTGCCCCAAACATGCAACCAACTTCCCCACAGCAGCTTCCTGAGGCAGCGCAGCTACAACTGAGAAGCTGAAAAGCTGCAACTGCGCCAAACAAACCCTTAGCCAAATTTTTAAAGAAAAATATCTTTTGTAGATTTGGTATGTCGAGATAAATTATTAGCAATAAGGGAAGCCACTTTAGGATTAGAAAGATTTAGGCATTAGTTACAAAGTATGGAATTAAGCATAGGATTGTCAATAGCATATCATCCCCAAGTGAGTGGTTTAGAAGTATCTAACAGAGAAATTGGAAAGATTTTAGAAAAAACTATCTATTCTAATAAAAATGATCGGTCATTGAGATTAGATGGTGCATTATTGGCTTATAGAGTTGCTTATAAAACGCCTATAGGAATGTCTATATATAAACACATTTTTGACAAAGCTTGTCACTTACCAGTGGAATTAGAACATAAAACTTAATGGATTGTTAAAGAATTCAATTGCAATATGAAGAAAGCTGGTGAGAAAAAAATTCTATAGTTAAATAAACTTGATGAGACTAGACAATAATCTTTTGAAAATACGAGAATTTATAAAGAGAAATTGAAAAAGTGATAAGATCAAAATATTCTTACGAAGGTTTTTGAGTCTGGACAAGAGTTTTATTGTATAATATACGATTATAATTATTTTCTGTAAAACTTAAGTCTAGGCGGTCATGATCAATTACTGTAGTAATAGTTTATTCTCCCCACATCATAATCATTATATTTATAATACCCCGGTGGGGCCTTATCCTACCCCCACGCTATCAGTTTCACGACGCTGTTCTTCTCCTTCTCTTTTGATTGCGGTGGTTTCTCTGGCGAAATCTCCATCTTTGACCGAAGAGGTTGTAAACTCTGAACGGTGGCTTGAGCTGAAGAGATCCGAATATGATCCAATATCTTTTTGGATGACTTGCTCCAAACTGTACTCCATCCATCTTTTTCCGAATACGGATCTATCAGAGTGATTGACTCTACTGAAATCATATTTACAGAACCTTTTCTAGGTTCTTTTAAATATTCCTTCGTGATTGTTATATTTTCTTTTTTAAAATTCCTCTCGATCCAGTCCTTGAAGACAAAACAACCCTCTATTATAAGTCCCAACATCCTGTGCTAGAGGCAAAAATTGGGATACTCCTCCTTGTCGACTTTTTCCGGCTTCTTCGGTTTTAATAATCTGAACTCAGGCTTCTTCATTAAATTTCTGAACATCTTTGGCATAGCCTCATCTTTGAAAGAATATATCGTCCTTTTTCGTTCTGAATGACTCAGACCCGTTCTACCTTCTGCTCGGTACGGTCCTCCCTAGTGTGACTGCTGGCTAGACTGGCCATATTGCTGTGTTTGTTGCCGAGCATGCTGTGACGATTGCTGGGAATTTTGGTGAGAATGCTCTGTTTGTATCTTTATTGGCTGCTTTCCCTTATCGACCATTGCCTCTATTCCGGGCTTCTACTCGAATATTCTGGTTGTTCTGGTCTTTTCTGATTTCTCTTGGGAATCCATGTGTTTAACTTCTTCTTGTAAACTGTTGGCTTTGTTTAGCAGCTTCTCGAAAGACTTGATTTTGAGTCCCTTAAGCATGAAAGCTACTGACCCATGAATGCTTTTGAGTAGAATTTCAATCGCATGTTATTCATGTAGTTGAAGTTCACATTTTATGCTAAAATTTCTCCACCTCAATATATAGTCTACTAAAGTCTCGTTAGGCTTTTGCCTCTCCACTATGAGATCTCCAATAGAAACATGATGCTGTGCTCCAACAAATCTTTTCACGAACAACTGTTTTAACTCGACAAACGTCTTGATTGATCCGTTGGGTAGCTTGACGTACCAATCAAATGCAATTCCTGATAAGCTGCTAACAAATTGTGGGAAGAGCAAAGCTTCATTACCTCCGGTATTGCCACAACTGGCTCAGAAATGTGCTATATGCTGTCTTGGATTTCCGGTCCCGTCGAATGTTTTAAAGTTTGGTGACACAAAACTCTTAGGGTAGGGTACGACATCGAACTCCTCCCGGTAAGGTTTACCCCTTGAAATCAATGCACCACCCTTAGATTGGGCTAAGGCCTCTCGAACTTGTTGTTAGATCAATTGTTTAATGTCCATCTCTGGTATGGTATTAGGTGAGAAATCGTTCTTTTGCTGATCTTCTTCGTTGGCGGAGGTAGCTTCTCTCCTTTCATTGGTAATATGAACTATTTTTGGCTGGTTGACTCTTGGAGAAGCTACCTGCTGTGACTGGGACTGTCCATGAACTGTAGCCATGATGGCCATGGTGGCGGCCATCTCACCCATTCTCCTTTCCATCTGGTTGATTTGTTCATCTCTTAAGAAAACAACCCTGCGCAAATTATCCGCGGCGTTCCCTTCAACGAGAGGTTAGACATCGCGCGCAGATGCAACGACTCTGGTCTCGATGACATGAATATCCATGAAATCTTCATCGAGATAATCATTGAAATCAAAATCTTCATCATCATAGATGGCTACTCCATGTTCTTTGGCTAACTAAAAAATTTCAGCCCTGAGCTTTTCAACTTTCTCTTCGATTGTTGCTTCGTGGATCATTTTGAGATATGGATGGTTTTCCTGAACATCCTCCTCTTGTTCATCAAACTCTGTAGCAATAGTTGCCACGATGTTTGATACTTTGGATTTCTGTTTCATTCCACATTTTTGCCCTACAGGCTCATTGGACTGTATTGGTACGATGACCTTGAGTATCCATACATTCCTCTTTGGCGGTGATGCCTTGAGATGAGGTGTCTCAACGGAGGTATCGATATGCCGAAGAGAGGCATGCTCCTTGCGGTGCTTATCAAATACAGTATCGAGTGATTTCTTTATCTTCTACATTTTCATATTTCAATTGTGATATCATCAGGTTCTACAGACTTTCCACCATGGATTTTCTAAAGCCTCAACTTTTTTATTAATGCGACGGTAAGAATGTAACATTTTATTATTATTAACTATATTAAGATCACTAAGGTCGATCGTATTTTCATAAACTTTATTAACTAGTTTATCAAAATAACTCACCAACCTATGTTGAATATTTTTTTCTAAGAAAAACACTTTTTGATTTTCATCTTTAGTACACTTTTCTTGAGTTAAATCTTTACTTTTCTTTTCTTTTTGTTTGACTAGTTTATACATATATATTTTTCACATAGCATTTGCTTCATCATGAATATCCCAAATTTTGAAATATTGAATTTTATTCATAAAAATAATTTTATTTGTGTCTTTTAGGTTCATTCATCTAATTCTACGATGATGAATCCTTATATTCTTTATTTTACAACTCTTCTTCTTAAAATCAAGAACTAATAAACGATGTTGGATACTTAAATCCTCACTTGGAATGACCTTACAATATTTACAATCTCGAAGATCTCTTCTTCTCATGAGAAAATAATCAGTTTGTGTTTTATTAGATCAATTTTTATAAGTTATAAGATGCTCATCTCTTTTCTTAAATAAATTATTAGTAATAAGAAAATCATACGCCAAAACAAAATCTATAATAACTCTACCTTTTTCTATAGTCACTCCAAAACCATAGCCAACATGAATATTTCTAAAATCTTCTGCCACTCTACCGACATGTCCATTTAAATCTCCTCCAATAAAAATTTGTTCTTTAAGAGATAACATTTATATTAGGTCTTCTGGGTCATTTCAAAATTTATCTTTAGACCCTATATCTAAACTTACTTGAGGAGCATGAACACTTATAATATTAAAAATCTTAGTATCAATGATAATCTTAAGGGCCATAATTCTATCTCAAACTCTATTAATTTTTACAACATTATCTTTCAAACTCTTATCTATAATTACACCTACACCATTTCTAGTGTGCGACTCTTACCAGAATACCAAAGTTTAATGCCTAAGTTATCAATCCCCTTAGTCTTTTCTCCTACTCATTTAGTTTCTTGAATACATAAGATATTAATCTTTTTATGAATCATAATATCAACTAATTTCATTGATTTACCATTGAGAGTACCTATATTCCAAGATCCCATCTTAATATTAATTTCATTAGTTTTATGGACTAACCTTTTTACCCGCATCCGTCCGTAATATGTGAACCCTTGCTTATTTGATACTATACCCGGGCGTCGGTGTAGCGGCCCTTGCACACTTTTCACTGTATTCAGGTTATATAGTGCGTCGCTTCCAAGGGTTGCCCTAACACTTATAAAAATATCAAAAAGATTTGTCATGATTTTTTTCGACAAGTTTTACGGTAGCTGCCGACTACCTAACGCAACCCTCCACTTTTCACATCCGGGCTTGTGACCAACAATGCCAGTGTTTAAATGTAGGGGTGTAACACGAGGACTTCCTATGAGGTCACCCATCCTAATACTATCGCCCAAACACGCTTTACTGCTGAGTTTTGATGTGATCAGGTGCATGTGGTGTTGGTATTGTCACACCCGTTTAATGTAGGGGTGCAACACGAGGACTTCCTAGGAGGTCACCCATCCTAATACTACTCTCACCCAAGCATGTTTAATTGCCGAGTTCTGATGAGATCCAATGCACTGGTGCTGGTATGGTTGCACCTTGAGATATTTTCTTAGTATGGAGGCTTCAGGGTTCAAGAGAGGCATCATTATATCACATCAAGAGAGCCATCATTATATCACATAGAATACATCATAGTTCTACTAAAGGTGACATGCATGATTAGATGTAACTATGTTGATACTCCAATTGATCATAATCAAAAGTCAAAGAAGGGAGAAGAAAGCATTTATGGGGATAATGGAATATATCAAAGATTGGTGGGAAAATTTATCTATTTGTCACATACAAGGCTATTTATTGCATATATTATGAGTCATTATATGAATAACCCAAATAGAGTGTATTTGGAGGTACTGTATAAAATTTTGAAGTTTCTAAAGAAGACACCTGGTTATGGTTTAATTTTTCAGAAAACTAGGCAAAGAGGTAGAAATCTATGCTGCTTCTGGAAACAACAACTTGCTTCTTACTTCTCCATGTCACCATATTTCCTCATACATAGGGCAGTCTTCTGGAAATCTGTGAAGAGATCTTGATTCATAAATTATTAAGGGAACTTAGAGGTACTTCAAATTGGGCCTATATAGATTTTTTGTGACAGTCAAGTAGCTATCAGTTTTGCAAAGAATCCGTGTATCATGATAGGACCAAACATATTGAAGTTGATAGGTGTTTCAACTCTGATAACGTTAAATGGGGAATTATACAACTTAGCTACATCTCGACACACCAAAAAGTTCCTGTTATCTTCACTGAAGCTCTTCCTTTAAGCACCTTCTTAGAATTCAATACCAAGTTTGATCTCTACAACATCTATGACCCAGTTCGAGGGGGAGTGGAAATCTGTGAAGATTTGACTCTCTATCTTTCGTATGGGTTGGCTGGCCACTTTCTAGGATTTGATTGGGACAACTTAGGAAACTATTGATTAGTCTAATCCTTTCTTATTCTATATTATTTTAACTTTTATTTTAGAATTAATTCCTTTCCTAATATAGATTAGATATATTTGGTAAGTTTGTAAATTGGGAGGGATTATTTTTTCTATCTGTGAATAATAAGATAAAGATAATTATTTCTCTCCAAATCCATTTTCTACAGTTACCTTACATTTCTTTGTATGTTTAGTTCAGGGGTTTGAGAGGAGTTATTCAGTAATTACATCTTTCAGTCTTCCCCCAAATATTGATGGGTTAATCTTACATTTGTGTACGAAAAAGGAGAAACGTGGAGGTTCATGAATTGAAGGCATGAAACTTTTCTTTTAATTGGTTTAGGGTTGAGGTGACGTTGAGCTCGACAGAGGCCGGTCCTCAAGGAAGGGGGGCTGTCGCGCTCCCTCCTTACCTTTTTCCCTCCTTTCCCTTTTTCCTTCTTTCCTTTTTTCCTTTCTTTCTTTTCTTATTTTTCTTTCGTAGCACCTTCCTATTTTAAAACCTTTCGTAAAACCGAAATCTGATTTTCATTCTCCTTTTTAATTTTAAATCCTTTCTTAAAACTGAAATCTCATTTTTTTTCTCCTTCCTAATTTTTCAATCTTTTCCAAAAATTAAAATCTGATTTTATTTTCTTTCCTTATTTTAAAAGTCTTTCCTAAAATCTAAAATTTCATTTTATACTCCTTATTTTAGTCGAATTCAAGTTTGTCTTGGTATTTTTTCTTCAAGGGCTGCATCCGACGTCGAGGTAGTGCTTTGGTTGTCCCTCGTCTGAGGTGGTGATTGTCTCCAAGGGTCTGAGTGGTGCTTCGACTGTATCTCGACCCCGCCGAGATATTTATCTTACCATACTTCCATTTTCCTGCTGCCATTTTAGAATCCAGCCTCCAACAAAGTTCTTGCACCTCTCCAACTATGATTTGACGTCGTTATTATCGCCAACCTGATGTTCTATTTCTTCCACAACAACCCCACCTCTCTGATCTTCGCCACAACCGCCAATCCAGCTCTGAGACGTTCTTGCACCTCTCCTGCTACAGTTCGACGTCGTTACTATCGCCAACCTGTTGTCCTACTTCTTCAATAGCGGCCCCTCCTCTTCGGCGTTCACCGCAGCCCTCCATCTAGCCTCTGAAGATGTTCCTGTACCACTTCAGAAGCGGTTCGACGCCGTTACTTTTGCCAACCTGTTGTCATACTTCTTCCACAGTAGCCCCACCTCTCAGACCTTCACTGCAGCCGCCAATCCAGCTTCCAACTACGTTCCTGCAGCTCTCAAGCTGCGGTTCGACGTCGTTACTATTTCCAATCTATTGTCATACTTCTTCCATAACAGCCTCATCTCTCCTGCCTTCACCATAGCTGCCAATACAGCCTCCCCTCACTGGTCTCCTTCCTCATCAAGCGATTGTGTTTTCTCTGTTTAGTTATTGCTTGTAATCACTTATTTGTGCTTTTGATTTGTTTGCTATCTTTATTATTTCAAGTCCTCATTGTAATCTTATTTTAAGTCAATAATAAAATTGTGTTATGCGTCGTAGTTTCGATTAATTCCGGTATCATTTGGTATCAAAACTAACCCAACCCTAGTTCCATCCTAGGGTTTCTAGCTTCCGCTCTATCCAATTCACCTCACCAAAATTTTTTTCTCTCGTTTATTTTTTCTCTTCCTTCTTTGTTCATTTTTTTCCTTTCACAGATCTCAAATCATCAAAACATGCCGCCGAGGAGAAATATGCCCGAGTTTACCAGAGAAGAGATATGGCGAGAACTCCGTCACCTCCAATGAAGAATTGTAGAGATTGAAGAGATGACACAGGAAGAAGTTACCATTGACCGAGACTGAGAGAGTCGAAGGGGAGAGAGAGACAAGGATCTGAATCCCTTTCATAGGGATAATTTCAACGATGAAGAAGATAGACCACGATGTTTCAGAATCCAATATCAATGGAGGCCTAAAGAGGGATACCTGCATCCCTCCCACACGGAAACTTTCTGAAAAGAGATGTCATTTGGAGGGCACCGAGGCCACAAGATCAAGGTAGATTTGCTTGAGTTTGAGGGGAGCATGGATCGAGATGAATTTATTGAATGACTACAGGCAGTTGAGCTGATCTTCAAATACAATGAGGTGATAAATTGACTACAGGCAGTTGAGCTGATCTTCAAATACAATGAGGTGCCTGAAGAGAGGCGGTTCAAATTAGCTGCTATCAAATTGAAGAAAAGTTCCTCTTATGGTTGGAGAACGTACAATGACAGAGGATGCGAGAAGACAACAAAAATATTACCAGATGGGAGAAGATGAAGATAATCATGCAGAAGAAATATCTTCTCTCTCATTTCAGCCAAGAGATGTTTTTAATATTCCATAATTTGCAGTCGAGAGATCTTTCAGTAGAGAAGTTTACAACTCAGTTCGACCACTTATATCTAATGTGTGACTTGACAGAGCTAGAGAAGAGTACAATAGCCAGATATCTCGAGGGTTTGAAACCTAGTATTAGCAATGTAGTGCGGCTTCAATTGTATTTGAGGTTGGGGATGTCCAGACACAAGCATTGAAAATGGAAAGGCAGCAGAAGTAGAGCTGACAACCACTGCTCACCAGGCAGCTTCCCACATTTGGAGACACTAGCAGCAGCACGTCGTAGAGAGTTGAGAAAATTGGTTCAGATATAGATAAAACCACCTTTAGTGAAAAGAAGCCGACTACAGTGCCTCCAGAAAATGCTTCAAATGCCATGGATTTGTGCACGAGCAGAGTTGTAATTTTTATCGAGCAGGTCGCCGTGGCAGAGGTTAGCGGGGACTAGGAAGCTGAGGAACAGGGTGAAGAGCATCAGCTTCCACCAGATGAGGGAGAAACACTTGTAATTTGATGGATTTTGCAGGCCGAGGACATGAGGGATCCGCAATGGCTTCGCCACAACATTTTCTACACTCGCTGCACAGGGAACAAAAATGTATGCAACCTTATTATCGACGACAGTAGCAGTATGAATGTGACAACGACTCAGATGGTAAAAAATCAGAACTCACGACTTAGACTGTCGTGGCTGAAGAAGAAAATCCAGCCTCCAACAACGATCCTGTACCTCTCTAGCTCCGGTTCGACGCCGTTACTATCACCAATTTGTTGTTCTACTTCTTCCACAACAACCCTGCCTGTTTGGCTTTCAACGCAACCACCAATCCAACCTCCCCTCGCCAGACTCCCTTCTCATCAATTGGTTATGTCTTCTTTGTTGAGTCATTAGTTGTAATCCTTTATTTTGTGCTTTTGCTTTGTGTATTTTTTTTTTGTTATTTCGAGTTTTCATTGTAACCTTGTTTTATGTTTGTAATAAAATTATGTCCTGCGTTGTAGTTTGGGCCAACTCCAGTATTAGGAGGGGTGGTGGGGCTATTTTCTTTCAAGTGAATGGCTGAGTTTATTGGGTTATTTTTCTATTTTAGAAGGTAGTGGGTGTTTGGGCGGTAAATTAAGCTGAGGGAGTTTATAGGGATTGGAGTAGTTGAGAGCATGACTAAAGGACAAAAGATCAAGTAGTTTTTTATTTCCGTCTATTAGTTTGCTATTAGATTTTGTATGGGGACATGGGAGTAATTTAAGTTGGTGGTGGGGAGTGGAAGTTGCTGGCTACTTGCAGTCCACTAAAACTCTATAAATTGGTTTCCTTCCTTGGCTGCTTAGTAGGGAGACGGAGATTGGGAAGTAGCATCCCTGAATGAGAAATTATTTTGAAGGATAAGGGATATACGAGGTATTTAGTAATCACCCCTTCCCCAAATAAGTAAAATATTGATGGGCTGTTGCTGAATGTTTTTTTGGGTGAGAATCTTTGGTTTTGTATGCGTGGAGAGAATGAGAGAGAGATGTAAATTTAGTAGGCGCATGGGTGGTAGATTGAAATGGGGATTTTGGAGGTGCCATTTTCCTACAGTACTTATCATGGAAGATGCCACAATTTCTGTTAAAAGTGGCTTCTTGCATATTCTTCAATTGCTTTAGATTGGTTTGCTGCCTTGGTTATTATTCCTCAGATGTTTTCTCCTAGTACCTTTTTCTGTAATTTTACTTTGAAATTTTTATTTTCTTCATTTTGATTTAAACATGGATAAGTATGTTCTTAAGTTAGCCATTTGATTTTGTCTTGTTTTGTGCTTTTATTCTTATTATCTTATTCCATGATCCATACAATTTTTTCTATGGACCTTGTCTAGATTAATGTGAAGTTCTTGGTTCACTATAATCTGTCCTTTTGTTTGGAAAAGATCTATTGCATGCTACTCTTGCTCATCACCACATTGATACATGTCAAATGACATCTATATATTTGTTCTTTTTGGCATTCATATTTAGATAATTATGAAAAAAATATTTGCATTTTAAAGGGAAGCAGCCATGAAAAATCTTATTGAATGATAATTATAAAATGGTAAATTATTATTTTTCCTGTTAATTTTTTTTTTATCAAGTTTTTGGTGTAATATCTCAACTTTTTGATTTGCCATGATTTTGTGACTTCTTTTTAAATTTGTATCTACAACTGTTTGGTAGGTTAAATTTGTGAAAGAAATGTTATCCTCAAGCAGTGAAAATATTTCAGTGGTCGGAAAGAATGCTCGACGTATGATGATGCATTTATCAATTTTTGCAGATGATGATATCCAAGAGACACTAGCATTTTTTGAAAAGGTAAGTTGCGTTGTGCCTAATCAGATATTAACCTCCTCTACAATCTATTGGTTTTTTGTAGTTATGGCATGTTTTTATCTATGAATAACTGCATGTTGTAGTAACTTCTTCTACCATTTACTATAGTTTTTAAGTTATTGTATAGTTTTATCTACGAATACTTGCCTGTTGTAATATATTTATGAAAGTCTTACTTCTGTGCAGATGGAGTCTAGAAATGGAGGTTTGAGCATGTTGGACCAGGGAGATACCTATTTTGCACATCTTATTGAATCTTTCCCAAAGCTACTTTTGTTATCCATTGAAAATCATTTGAAGCCTTTAGCTGATTTTCTCTTGCTTGTTGGAGTCCCTATGGCAAGCATAAGAAGTGTACTTTTGTTATATCCACCAATCATATTTTATGATATTGAGAATGATATTAAATCAAGGTTGGATGTGTTGAAAAAGGTACGCAATTTAAAATGTTTTCGTGTCCTTTGGTAAAATTTTTTGCTAAATACATGAATTTAGTTTTCTATCAACAGCTATGTGACCTGGTGGCCTCTAATTGCTTCTATTTTAAGTATAATTTTTTTACTTGGAGGTACATTTTGTCTGAAAATGTTTATTTTATAAGATTGTTATTGTATCACTTCATGATGGTTCAATTATAATGTAGAAATAGCAAGCTGATAAAATAGTTTGATGGGCTTTATACTGAACTTTTGCGTTGCTTCTCATTTTGTATTTCATTACGCCAAGTGGTTAAATTTTCCCACCCAAATGTATAATACCCTAAAGTGAACCTTTGTTCCATAAGTAAACTTATCCGTTTAATATCTATAAAACCCTCAATCTTATTTTGAACAACAATACTTTTCTTTGAGTTTTTTTTTTTTTTTTTTTATAGCATTGCAAGGATCTTTAAAAATAGTTTTCATGTATTTTTTAGTAGGATTTTTCATAAATTGACTAACCAAACCGATTAGTAATCCAATATCAAGCTCGTATTCTTTGATTCGGCCTTTATCCATGGGAGCGCAATCATCTTATGTTCCACACTTGGTAGTAGATTCCATGGGCGTATATGCTAGTTTACATTCCAATATTCCCGTTTCTTTTAGGATAAGAAAGACATATGTGCTGTGAGACTAAACACCGTTTTGTGATTAAGCCACCTCTATGCTTAGAGAATATTTAAGATTTCAGATTTCTAAGGTTTTGAATTTTGAATTCTTTGGCTAAGGGTGCAGGTCTGTCCATTTCTTTAACAGTCTTATGTGAGGGCAAATACATCTATTTAAACAGCCAAAACATTAAGCTTACCTACAATTGTTCTTTTAATAAAGATTGTGACCAGCTTGATACTGTATGCAACCAAACTATTTGATTGCTTTGGTGAATATGACAAACCAAGCTCATAGGAATCGCTTTAAGCCATAAAGAACCTTTAAATTAGCAGAATTTGTTTGCTGCAAAAGATGCTTGAAAACTAGGTGGAATTTTCATGTAAACTTCTTCAAGCTCACTTTGAAGGATGACATTATTCTACAAAGCGTCAACAAGGCTAACTAGTTGCCATAACCGTGTTGGACACGAACGCATACTGATCGACATGTGTTCGACACGGTATAAATCGTGTCGAAGCTTTTGTTTATGTTCGACACAGCTCGGGACACATCGGGACACTGCTAGACACAACATGGGACCAAAATTAGAAATACCTCTCCACCTCCTTCATCTTTATCCTAGGTCGAGGCCAAAGCTGAATCCACACGTCAAAATCAAAGCCATGACCGTCATCTTAGCATTATCATTCCAGATACAAACCGTTCAATGCATCTCATTGTTATAGGTGAGAGTAGTGTTCAACATCATCTAGGTTGTGAAGTGTTTTTACTTCTATTACAAGCAGATCCAATCGAAGTCGAGCCCATCGCATTGAAGCCGAGCTTGAGCAACCATCGTCGATTGGGCTATAAACGAACCAATGCACTTGATACTCAATCATATTTGTTAAAACTACTAAATAAACAAGTTAGATATTGTTTTAAAATTAGAAAGTTAAATAAGTCAAATTTAAACATAGTCTAACACATTTATTAATGTTCATGAATAAGCTTGTTTGTTGTTCAACAAGCAAGTTGTTATATGCTATATATTTATATGATATGTTATTTAAATAAACTTTGATTAACTAGAATATTTGATTATATATTTAAATAAACTTTGATTAACATATGTTAATATGTTAATTTATTATCAATATACATATAAATTTAATACAATATGTTATTATTTTTTATATCAATAAATTAGTTTGTTATTTCTTACTTAAGTTATTTGATTGTAAGAAATCTTATATATAAATAAATGTGTAAATGAGCTGATTGAGCTCGACTCGCTAATGAGCTTGTGTGCTAAGCTTATCGAGCCGTGAATTTGAACTTGAGCTCGAGCTGTAAAATTGAGCTTATAAATTAAATGAGCTTCAAGACATCCTGTTCGATAGCTTATCACTATGATCACCCCCATTTGGGGAGATTCAAGCCACTGCAGATCAAGTTAAGCCACCTTGAGATATTTGGCGAGGATTCAGTAGAATATACGTGACAAGAAGCTCTATTTTAGTTCAGTATTATATCTCCAGATGATTGGACCCATATGGATGACGAAATCTTACATATAACTAAATGTGTAAATGAGCTGATTGAGCTCGACTCGCTAATGAGCTTGCGTGCTAAGCTTATTGAGCCACGAATTCGAGCTTGAGCTCGAGTTGAAAAATTGAGCTTGTAAATTAAATAAGCTTCAAGACATCCTGTTCGATAGCTTATCACTATGATCACCCCCGTTTGGGGAGATTCAAACCACTGCAGATCAAGTTGAGCCACCTTGAGATATTTGGCGAGGATTTAGTAGAACATATGTGACAAGAAGCCTTATTTTAGTTCAGTATTATACCTCCAGGTGCTTGGACCCTATGGATGACTACTCATAACTGGAGAAAATTCCTTAGGTGTTTTAGGGGACAATGTAACTAACATTGGAATTCCGATGCTCATATCGATGCGGTTGAATATCCTTCAACTCCAAGAGGTTACAACAGTTTCGTCACCTTCAATGTGTAGACAAAAACTTTGATGAATGAAGCCGAAGCTCCCCAACCCCAAGAGACTGCACAGGGTATCTCTCTTGTGTATGCGGGATGCGTGACTCTCGTTCTAGTGAGACGTGAAATTGTAGCGAACCGAAGATAGTGGTTCATCCATCATTTGCGTGTACCCGTTCAGTCCAGTGAACTGGTGGTTGATCGATCCTTCTTTACCATGGGATTGCCACTTAAGTTACCCTCATAGTATAAGCATGTTGTTTTTTGTGTTTTAGGCCAATTTTTCGTGAGTTCTCTGTCGGGACAGCCGCAGACGTCTCCAAATTTTCCTTTCTAGGGCGTGTCCAAGGTCGAGTGGTGCTCCGACTGTTTCTCGTTCAGAGGTAGTGATCTTGATCCAAGGGTCGAGTGGTGCCCCAACTGTATCTCTCTCCCGATTTGGTCCCATTCTAGCATCCTTTGCACTCTTCCCTTTTGACTTGCTACCGCCTTCTCAGAAACTCCACTTCCTCCTCGCTGCCAGCACCTTAATTCACCTTCTTTCTTGCTGCTGTTGTTCTAGGCCTTCTACCTCTCAACCATCACAGTTCCAGCTCGTCCTTTGCTGTTTCTGGCAATCCAAAAACACCTTGTAACCAACCCCCACCACACAAGCATCGAACCCTATTGTGAGTGTGTTGTGTTGTGTATTTCCATTTTAATGTGTTTGGTTGTAACCACCTATTTGGCTTTTTCACTAATAATATTTGAATTCCTAGCTTTATCTGGGTTAACTCATTTGGTTTTTTCAGTAATAATATGCAATTTCCTACTGTTATTTGGGTTAACTCTGATATCAATATTATACAACAATAACAACAAAGCCTTAATCCCACTATATGGGGTCGGCTACATGAATCCTTTTTTCCATTGCGTTCTATTTAGTGTCATTTTTTCATTTAGTTCTAATAAATTAAGGTTATTTTTAATACAATAAGCCCAGGTCTTCCTAGGTCTAGCTCTGCCTTTCTTAACATAAGTCGAATCTAAAACATCTACTCTCCTAATCAGACCATTAGATGGTCGACGCTTAATGTAACCAAACCATCTAAGACGACTTTCTCTAATTTTGTCCTTCACAGGAGCTACACCAACTCTATCACGGATATATTCATTTCGCATTTTGTCTTTAAGTGTAAAGCCACTCATCCACCTAATTTTTCTCATCCTGACAACACTTAACTTAGTATCATGCTTCTGTTTTAAAGGCCAACATTCAACACCATAGAGCATTGCAGGTCACACCACCGCCTTATACAATTTTTCTTTTAATCTAAGTAGTACTTTTCTATCACACCAAAGGCCCGAAGCATTCCTCTACTTCAACCAACCAACTTGAATTATACAATCACAATTGCTTTGAACAACAGACCCAAGATATTTAAATCATTCACACCTTTTAATAATTTGATCACCCAAATTTACACTTCTGTCAATAGAGCTATTACTACTAAAATTACATTCCATGTACTCAGTTTTAGTCCTACTTAGATGAAGGACTTTAGAATCCAATTTAAACTTCCATAATTCAAGCTTTTTCTGTGCTTTTTCTCTCGTCTTATCCACGAGAAGGATATCATTAACAAAAAGCATACACCCTCCTGTAAATGTCCAGTAAGGTCATCCATTACTAAAGCAAAAAGATATGGGCTTAAAGCCGATCCCTGATGTAATCCAACAGAAATAAGAAAATATTTGGTCAATCGTCTTTCAGTTCGAACACAAGTAACAACTATAGTATACATATCTTTAATGACTTGAATATAAGTATATCAACACCTTTCTTCTCAAGAACTCTTGAAAGGATTTCTCTTGAAAACTTATTGTAAGCTTTTTCTAAATCAATAAAAATCAAATGTAGATTCTTCTTAGTATCTCTGAACTTCTCCATCAAACCTCTCAATAAATGTATAGCTTCCATAGTAGACCCGCTCGACATAAATTCAAATTGATTATGAGAAATCTTAGTAATATGTTTTAACCTATGCTTAATTACCCTCTCCCATAATTTTAAAGTATGACACATCAACTTAATTCCTCTATAAATTGCACACTCTTGTGCATCTCCTTTATTCTTAAAAATGAGGACCAAAATACTCTCCCTCCACTCTTTAGGCATCTTTTTAGTTTTTAAAATAATATTAAAGAGTTTAGTATGCCAAGAAACTCCCAAGTCTCCTAAATATTTCCATACTTCAATTGGAATATCATCAAGTCCTACAGACTTTCCACATTGGTTTTCCTTAAAACCCCCTCAACTTCTTTTTACCTAATGCGATGGTAAAACTGAAACGTTTTATTATTATTAACGATATTAAGATCACTAAGGTCAATCATATTTTCAGAAACTTCATTAAAAAGTTTATCAAAGTAACCCGCCCATCCATGCTGAATATCTTTGTCTAAGAAAAACATTTTTTGATTTTCATTTTTAGTACACTTTGCTTGAGTTAAATTTTTTCTTTTTTTTTGCTCTTTGTTTGGCTAGTTTATACATATATATTTTCACCATCCTCAGTATTTAATCTATTATAAAGATCATTAAAAACAGATTTTTTTAGCGTCACAGATTGTTCTTTTAGACTCCCTGCGGGTCGTTTGATATTTTTCCTCTTTATCTAAGCTTTTACATTTAAACCAATTTTTATAACATAACTTTTTATATTTTATCTTTTCTTGCACATTAATATTCCATCACCAACTATTTTTATTTAGAGAAATTTTTTCTTTTGATTCTCCAAGTACATATTTTGCTATTTGTTTAATAGTGTTTGTTACTTTGTCCCACATAGCATTTGCTTCATTATGCACATCCCAAATTTTGATATCAACATTATAAACCTTTTTTTTATAAAATTTTATTGTCTGCTCTAGGCTGGTTTTGAGAAAGATATTGGCAAAATACTTATCAAGTATCCATGGTTTCTTTCATCCAGTGTTCAGAAGAATTACGATAACATTGTGGAGTTCTTCACTGGAAGAAAGGTATTAGGTTATTTTTATTATGCATTAAAAGTTTTCTATTTGATTTGAAACAAGTTAAATTGTCATCACTTTAACGTAATATATACTTCACAAATATATTGTGCTGTACCTGTTGGTTCGTGATTTCATTATAATTGTCATCAACTAACGTTACTTTGTAACAAATACACAGAAATGCATGTTCTTCTTGGTTGGTAGGTTCCCTTGATGTGTAAAGATAGGTGTTTTAAATTTTGTGATATCAGCAAATATTAATTAGTTTTCATATAAAATTTTTTTCATAAGACTTGATGAAATCTGCTATTCACCCAACTGCTTTTTTGCTGCAAGCAACAAGCCCCAACTGTGATCAATATATATATTTTTGAGAAAGCCCAAAGACTAATATATTAAAAGAAAATAAGGATACATAAAGATTGTAGGAGAGGGCCCATGCATGTCACCCTTCCCCACGATAATCATCACATACAAAAAGTTCCAAAAAAAAGAGAAAATACAGAAAGTGATCAACATACATACAAGAACATACATACATACATACATACATACATACATACATACATATGTATGTATGTATGTATGCATGCATGCGTGCATGTTTGTTGTATAAACTTTATCTTAAGCCACCTAACATTGCCTTATTTATCCATTCCATTCTCCCGTTAACTATGGCTGGTGCTTGAAACGAGGAAATAGAGAGAAAAAGCAAAAGAGAAGGTAAGAAGAAGAGAAGTGTAAGAAGAGGAAAAGTTTAAAGGAAAGAGTGGAGGAGAAGAAAATGAAGAGAAACAAAAAAATTTGGGAATTCAGGGAATAAATCTGATTTTTTAGTTTTCAGTTGCAGGCTCAAAGGTTTGAAGGAGGAGGTATTCTTTTGATATAAAATTTGTTGTTTAAGATTGATCCATCTAATTCCTAGTTGATCTAGGAATTGGTATCAAATTGTGGAAATTAATATTTCTATTAAACTGTTTACAAAAGAACAGTATCTTAAGGAGTTTACAACAACAACAACAAAAACAAGCATTTATCCCACTAAGCGAGGCTTGCTACATGAATCATTTTTCTCCATTGTGTTCTATTGAGTGCCATATTTTCATTTAATTTTAATAAAGATAATTTGTTATATAACATGCCCAATTCTTTTTAAGTCTATCTATACTTTTCTTAGCATAAGTCAATTTAAAACATTTACTCTCCAAGGAGGTTGAAGCAAGAAAAATCCATTTTAGGAAATACTCTAATTTGGTGAGATAGTTGATTTCAATTACATGATGCAAATAATTCACACATCTAATATTTATAAAATTTCTTCGTATTGAATGTGATGCCTTGTTTCAAATACCATAGGGAGCCGAAGAGGGAGAGGAAGCGAGCACTCGGGAAAACAAAAGGATATTTTCGCTCTATCAATGGTTGAAGTTGACTTACCTGTAGAGTTAAGCTGCTCTAGTGCGAAGTTCGGAGGAGGGGAGTTATTGCGGTTTTTTCTATTGGGTGAAGCCTATCGCGCTTCATTGAGCCTTGTAGAGGAAGAGATGCTCTGTGCGTGCATACATGCACTCGACCATGCCCTAGCCGACCATTGAAGAAGAAAAGAGGAATAGAGGAGGAGAAGAGGGGTGGCTTCAAAAAGAAGAAGTGGGAAGAAGAACAAGTTGAGTGTCCTTTGTGTGCGAAGAAGAAGCAACATCACACGCACAGAGGAGGAAGACGGGTTCGCGCGGAGTAGGCTCTTGACCGAGATTTAAATGTAAGTTTTAATAATTTTAATTAATTAATTTAATAAGAGAATCACACACACACACACACACACAGATATATATATATACACACACACTGTAATGTTAATATAAAATTTTTTAAAATTAGGACTCATGGCTTAGAATTTCAGATTGGAGGGGAATAAAAGGAGGCGATGTGTGCCAACTAGAGGAGGAAGATTGACCCTAGCAAACTTTGGTATGAAAAGTTTGGGTTTATATTATACTTTTATTAATGAATTTTAATAGAAAAATAAAGTTAATTGAGATTTCATAAAATAAAACGATGAAAATTGATACTTAAATTATGTAAAGTTAATAATTAATTATAATATTATTAGTAAATTAAATTTTTGTAATATNCATAAAATAAAACGATGGAAATTGATACTTAAATTATGTAAAGTTAATAATTAATTATAATATTATTAGTAAATTAAATTTTTGTAATATGAATACCATGTTTACTATAGACATCAATTTTTGAAGAGTTGAGATCAATGCAAATTCATGAACAAATAAATTGTCATCAAAGTGAGNGTTAATTGAACAGGCATAAATGATAAGCATTTTTACCATTGGTTAAAACTTCAGAGTCGTTACCCCTCATTCAAACCAACGTAGAGAAAGAGCGAGGGAAAACGAGAAAGATCGAGAAAGGAAGTTGTGCGTAGGGAGGAATAGGAGAAATTGAAGGAAGAAGTAGTGGGTACTATGTCGACCCGTGCGAAAGAAGAGGAGTAGAGATTGTCTCTCACCTTTTTTGACGTCGAGCCCTAGAAAAAGGAGGAAGAAGCTCGTGTAGCTTGCGTGCAAAGAAAGAGGAGAAATTTCACACGCGTCCTATCTACCTCAAGCCCTAATGAACCAATCGAGGAAGGGAAGAGGCCACGGCTTCAAGCGGTGCCACCATACGAAGCAGAGGGGGGAAAGAGGAGACTTCGACGTTGGACTCGCACAGAGGAAGAGGAAGAAGAAAAGAATGCAGTGTTGTCTTCGTTGAGTCGTGCTGTGCTATCTGCATTGAACCTTGAGAAAAAGAAGAGGGTAGCGACATTTTTTACATGAGGGAGAAGAAGATGAGAAAGCTCCCTCTGCAATTGCTGAGCTCAAGTGTGAGCTAGGGGAGAGGCCGATCGAAACTTATAAGGAATGTTTAATTTTAGAAGTTAATTAATATGTTACTATATAAATAAAATTTATGTGTGAGGGCGATTAATAAAAATATTTATGGGCTGTTTTATTTAAAAATCAGGACTNGCTCTTATAACAGTTATAAAGATGTATAATAATATATGCATGATATTAATATAACACAACCTATTGAATAACTTGAAATATTGGAAGTGATCAAATTGTTAAACTATCAAATATTTTATACTGATTTATTAAATCTTAACTGACTTGCATATTGTTTTCTTTTTCATTTGTATTATTGTAGTTTAGGAGTGTGAGTATTCACTGCTTTGGTTAGCTCGATGTTGTTTTAGGGTCTGTTTGGAGCAGCTTCAGCCGCTTCAAAAACTATTACAGTTAAGTTGGTTGACTGTTTGTTTATTGTTATTTGAAAACAGTTGCAGTATAACTGTTTCTGGACAAATGATTATTCTGTCACTGTATAATAATGTTATTTGCAACAAAATTTCATATAATATATTTGATACTTTAGAAGCAAAAATTCACTTCAGAACATTACAAAAAATATAATATACATCTCACTTATAAGTGAGCATCTTTATTACTAAAATAAAGATCAAGACTATTAAAGTAACATTTAATAATATGATAATATTATTTTTTAAAATGAAGACGACGTATGTCACGGGCCAGACCGTCCTCCAGGGATACTATTCATTCCCGATCACTATCGGTGGTGGAATCTACTAGCCTGTCTGCCCACCGGAAGAAGTCACACTTGTCTGTGATTTTCTGTTGACACCTGTAGAATTGTCCCTCGTAGTTATGTGTTTGACGTGATATGAGCCTACAGGTAGCCGCAAGTGTAGCGCACTCCACATCAGAAAGGAAAAAAACAGGTTTACCATTCTTCTTACCAGCCTTTTTTACCAGAAAACCCTCATTCGAAACAACCACAGCATCGTGGAAAGTTTGGGTAAATACCAAAGTGGGAGACGCGCCGACTACCACAGTCCTACCCGTAGCCACCTTAGGGAACGAATGAAATTCCCCCATCGGAGAACCAAGCCTCGCGACGAAATTAGTGAAATCACGAAGAATCGCCATCAGGCGACGAAACCCTAGCAGAGCACCAACCCATCGACATCCTTCATATATATATATATATATATATATATTGTAATAACAACAAGTTAAAAATAAAATAATAATAATAATAATAATAATAATAATAATAATAGCAGTTAATTGAACAGGCATAAAGGATAAGCACCCCTTTGGTTAAAACTTCAGAGTCGTTACCCCTCATTCAAACCAACGTAGAGAAAGAGAGAGGGAAAACGAGAAAGATCGAGAAAGGAAGGTGTGCGTAGGGAGGAATAGGAGAAATTGAAGGAAGAAGTAGTGGGTACTATGTCGACCCGTGCGAAAGAAGAGGAGTAGAGATTGCCTCTCACCTTTTTTGACGTCGAGCCCTAGCAAAAGGAGGAAGAAGCTCGTGTAGCTTGCGTGCAAAGAAAGAGGAGAAATTTCACACACGTGCTATCTACCTCAAGCCCTAATGAACCGATCGAGGAAGGGAAGAGGTCACGGCTTCAAGCGGTGCCACCATAAGAAGCAGAGGGGGGAAAGAGGAGACTTCGTTGTTGGACTCGCACAGAGGAAGAGGAAGAAGAAAAGAATGCAGTGTTCTCTTCGTTGAGTCGTGCTGTGCTATCTGCATTGAACCTTGCGAAAAAGAAGAGGGTAGCGGCATTTTTTACATGAGGGAGAAGATGAGAAAGCTCCCTCTGCAATTGTTGAGCTCCAGTGTGAACTAGGGGAGAGGCTGATCGAAACTTATAAGGAATGTTTAATTTTAGAAGTTAATTAATATGTTACTCTATAAATAAAATTTATGTGTGAGGGCGATTAATAAAAATATTTATGGGCTGTTTTATTTAAAAATCAGGACTAATAATTAATGATTTCGGATTCGAAGGAGAAGTTGGAGGAGCGTACGAGTTAGGAGGATTGATTTGAGCAACTTATAAGGTAAATATTAATTATATAATGCTATTAGAACAAATAGTATAATTATTTAAATTAATATTATTTTTTTTATATGATGAGAAGGTGTAGAAGGTTGATAGATTCTTAAATTTTAAGAAAAACTAACAATTTTAAGATCAGTAGAGGTTAGTGTTTTTAATCATTCTTGCATCTTTAAATAAGCTAACTACATTTAAGTCTTTCCATTAAAACGAAGTTCTTACAAGTATATGCACGTTTTATTGGGTTAGGTGATAGGAAGTGAAGAGAAGTAATAAAATTTTTCAGAGGTTTCCTAAGTCAAGGTGAGTAATTATTTTCTTATATATATTTAATTTAAAGTTTATTAAATAAAAATTTCTTTAATGCTTTAGCCAATTATATTATGTTTGTATACATTTTGTGGCTTAAGAATGAAATGAAATGAAAGGGGAAATGGAAAAAAAAAAGTTTAATGTTTTTAAAATGATATAATTTAAATGAAATGAAATAAAAGATAAATGTTTAAGTTATACAAGATTACTCTTAGATGGTACTGACAGGGGTTGCAATGTACCCGTGCACTTTAAAGAAAATTGTAAAGGTGCGTATTCGGTTGCAAATTTGAGGGTATCTTAGGGTACATTTTTTAGGTTGTTTTCAGACATATTTTGAGGGTGCCTTCGGNTTATTGAATTTAAAGTTTATTAAATAAATAGTTTCTTTAATGCCTTAGCCAATTATATTATGTTTGTATACATTTTGTAGCTTAAGAATGAAATGAAATGAAAGGGGAAATGGAAAAAAAAAGTTTAATGTTTTTAAAATGATATAATTTAAATGAAGTGAAAGATAAATGTTTAAGTTATACAAGATTACTCTTAGATGATACTGACAGGGGTTGCAATGTACCCGTGCACTTTAAAGAAAATGGTAAAGGTGCGTATTCAGTTGCAAATTTGAGGGTATCTTAGGGTACATTTTTTAGGTTGTTTTCAGACATATTTTGAGGGTGCCTTCGGACACATTTTTTATGATACATTCGGGTATGACGGTAATCCTGTGATGACTATTAAAGAGGTTCAAAATGATAAATACTTCAGAGGGATCCATGTTTTCTCAGGGCTCTCAGAAGTAATCTTTTCAGTCAGTTGGTAAAAGTGCTAAGAAGGATAGATTCAACAACGCTGACACCCAGTTTGAAGTGAAGATGCTGACAAGTGTGCAAGTTCACACGAGGGTGAGTGTCTATTTGGATCCAACACATGCTTTTAGTGTCCCCAGCCATGATACATGGCGAAGCATTGCTCTAAATTAGCAGATTCTAGGAATAGTACTGCACCACTCAGAGGCATTATGGTATATCGAGGGCAGCTAAATCATCAAGGTCAGTGCCAATACAGGTCAGACAACAAAATGTTCAGCCCGGAGTATATGCATTATCACAGTATCAAACTAAGGACTCCTCTGATGTCATTACATGTATGTTTTCCTTTTAACAATTTTAAACAGTACACTTTAAGCATCATGGGATTCATCTTATGTCATACATAAAATAAGTAAGGGTTTAAATTGATTAATAAGTCATCTAAATGTTTAATGGATGATTTTAAATAATATGTATCATATATCTTTAGAGTCGGTGACAATAGTTATTTGATTTGAGAACATCACATTCTTTTATAGCTAATGAATTGGCTAAAGTGATACAATTGAATATTATTTCAATGTCTGTGATATTATCAGTTAGAATACCAAATGACACTTTTCTGGAAGTTGATCAATCATGTAAGGTGAAGCTTATGATTGATGGAAAGGATTTTTATGACAAACTTATTGTGTTGCCTTTGGTGGAATTCAATGTGATATTAGGCATGGATTAGATGTTTGAAAACTGTCACTATTGATTGCAATAAGAAGACTAAAAATAAATGTACCTGAGGAGATAAAAGTTAAATTTTCTGGTGAGAGGACTGACATCTATAATAATTACCTGCATGAAATCTTGCGAACGGTTGAATCATGGAAGTCAGGGGTTTCTTGCTCAAATAACAGATACTTTTAAGTGAAATCCTTAGGTGATATTTCAGTGGTAAGAGAATATGCAGAGGTGTTTCTGGATGATTTATTGTGAGAGATTGATTTCAGTTTTGAACTCTTATCAGGTTCTGAGCCTGTATCTAAGGCACCTACAGAATGTCAGTTAAGGAGTTGCAGGAGCTGAAGAACCAACCGCAGACATTACTAGATAAGAGATTCATCAGACATAGCACCTCACCTCGGGGAGCTCCAATATTATTTGTGAAGAAGGATGGGAGCCTCGGGATGTGCATTGACTGCAGAGAGTTGAATAAACTCAGAGTTAATAAATATCCACTCTCGTGGATTGACGATTTGTTTGATCAATTGGAACGGGCTTCAGTATTTTCAAAGATTGATCTGAGGTCAGACTATNAGGATCCATGTTTTCTCAGGGCTCTCAGAAGTAATCTTTTCAGTTAGTTGGTAAAAGTGCTAAGAAGGATAGATTCAGCAGCGCTGACACCTAGTTTGAAGTGAAGATGTCTGACAAGTGTGCAAGTTCACACGAGGGTGAGTGTCTATTTGGATCCAACACATGCTTTTAGTGTCCCCAGCCATGATACATGGCGAAGAATTGCTCTAAATTAGCAGATTCTAGGAATAGTGTTGCACCACTCAGAGGCATTATGATATATCGAGGGCAGCTAAATCATCAGGGTCAGTGCCAATACAGGTCAGACAACAAAATGTTCAGCCCGGAGTATATGCATTATCACAGTACGAAACTAAGGACTCTCCTGATGTCATTACATGTATGTTTTCCTTTTAACAATTTTAAACAATACACTTTAAGCATCATAGGATTCATCTTATGTCATACATAAAATAAGTAAGGGTTTAAATTGATTAATAAGTCCTCTAAATGTTTAATGGATGATTTTAAATAATATGTATCATATATCTTTAGAGTCGGTGACAATAGTTATTTGATTTGAGAGCATCCCATTCTTTTATAGCCAATGAATTGGCTAAAGTGATACAATTGAATATTATTTCAATGTCTGTGATATTATCAGTTAGAATACCAAATGACACTTTTCTGGAAGTTGATCAATCATGTAAGGTGAAGCTTATGATTGATGGAAAGGATTTTTATGACAAACTTATTGTGTTGCCTTTGGTGGAATTCAATGTGATATTAGGCATGGATTAGATGTTTGAAAACTGTCACTATTGATTGCAATAAGAAGACTAAAAATAAATGTATCTGAGGAGATAAAAGTTAAATTTTTTTGGTGAGAGGACTGACATCTATAATAATTACCTGCATGAAATCTTGCGAACTGTTGAATCATGGAAGTCAGGGGTTTCTTGCTCAAATAACAGATACTTTTAAGTGAAATCCTTAGGTGATATTTCAGTGGTAAGAGAATATGCAGAGGTGTTTTTGGATGATTTATTGTGAGAGATTGATTTCAGTATTGAACTCTTATCAGGTTCTGAGCCTGTATCTAGGGCACATACAGAATGACAGTTAAGGAGTTGCAGGAGCTGAAGAACCAACGTAGACATTACTAGATAAGAGATTCATCAGACATTGCACCTCACCTTGGGGAGCTCCAATATTATTTGTGAAGAAGGATGGGAGCCTCGGGATCTGCATTGACTGCAGAGAGTTGAATAAACTCAGAGTTAATAAATATCCACTGTCATGGATTGACGATTTGTTTGATCAATTGGAACGGGCTTCAGTATTTTCAAAGATTGATCTGAGGTCAGACTATCATCAGTTGAGGATTAAAGAAGACCTAGAGAAGTCTGCTTTCAAGACCAGATATGACCACTATGAATTTGTGGTGATGCCGTTTGGCTGACAAATGCTTTAGTAGTTTTCATGGACTTGATAAACTGGTTCTTCAGATGGTTTCTGGTTAATTTTGTGATCATCTTTATTGGTGATATTCTGGTGTATTTGAGGGATGAAGTCAGTCATGCAGATCATTTACATGCTGTGCTATAAGTTTTGAAGGAGAATACACTTTATGCCAAACTTTTTAAATGTGAATTTTGGCTTAATAGTGTGGGTTTACTTGGACACATTATCAGTGGAGACAACATATATCTGTTGATCAGAATAAGGTTTAGGCGATTGTAGATTGGCCAAGACCTACTACTGTTACTGAGATCAGTAGTTTTCTAGGTCTGGTTGGTTATTACAGGAGGTTTGTTGAGGGATTTTCACAGACTGCTATGCCACTATCAAGGTTGACTTAGAAGGTGGTGAAGTTTGACTGATCTGATCGTGTGAGGATGCTTTTCGGTTGTTGAAGATTTGTTTAATGTATGCTCTAGTTTTGGCCATTTATTCCGATTCTCATGGGTTTTAGTTTTTCAACAATGCATGTTTGAGGGGCTTGGGCTTTGTATTTATGCAGAAGGTAGGTTCATTGCTTATGCATCACGACTATTCAAGAGTCATGAAAGGAACTATCCTACACATGCCATGGAGCTTGCTATAGTTGTTTTTGCACCCAAGTTCTAGAGGCATTATTTGTATAGTGTTAGATGTGAAGTTTTCACTGATCACCAGAGTTTGAAATATATTTTCACAGCAAAAGAGTTCAACCTGAGGTAGAGGTGATGTCTGGAATTAGTCAAGGATTCTGATTTAGATATTTAGTATCATCCAGAGAAGGCAAATGTTTTAGTTGATGCGTTGTGTAAAAAAGCTTCTAATAATTTGAATTATTTATTTACTTAACAGAAGCAATTAATTGATGACCTGGAGAGACTGAGGCTGACTATAGTTGATTATGGTGATGAACATGACTTAGTTATATCTGTTGACGGTACAACCAACTCTAAAAGCAGAATTGAAAATTCTTTAGTAAAAAATAGCAGTATTCAAAAAGTTCTAGAACAAGTTCAGCCAGGCAATTTGAAGAGATATGTGCTAGATTATTGAGGTATAAAGATAAAATTTATGATCTAGATGTTGCAGACTTGAGGAAGGAAATTTATTTGGATATACTATTTACCCACGAAGAAATAAAATGTATTAGGATTTCAATGAAGCATTTTGGTGGCTAGGATTCAAGAGAAGTGTGACAAAATTTCTTGTCAAGCATCCTTCATGTTAGCTAGTGAAGTCGAACATTAGTATTCTAGAGGTTAGTTGTAGCCTTTACTTATTCCAGAGTGGAAATGGGAGAAGATTGTGATGGATTTTGTGATTGATTTGTTTAGATCTCGTCAGAGTCGGGATGCTATATGGGTAATTATCGATAGATTGACTAAGTCTACTCATTTCGTGCCTTTTAGATAGATAGATCCAGTTGAGAAGCTAGCCAAATTATATGTGGATTGGATTGTGAGGTTGTATGGAGTGTTGAAGTTTATTGTCTCTAACAAAGATGCAAGTTTACTTCTAGATTACGGAAGAAGGTTCTGGAAGCTTTGGGCACTCGACTGACTTTCAGTACAACATTTCACCTTTTGAAAGAACAGACAGTCAGAGAGGAATTTAAATCTAATAAAGTTATGTGTTCTTGACTTTGGGGGAGGTTGGGAATCACATATACCTTTTGTAAAGTTTGCCTATAATAACAATTACCAGGCTAGCATCGGGATGACTTCATATGAAGCCTTGTATGGAAGGAAGTGCAGGACACCTCAATGTTGAGCTGAAACGGGTGAAAGAAAGATCATTAGTGTGATTTGGTTGATGATGCTATAGAGAATTTAGACTGATCAGAGACATACTGAGAGCACTACAAGACAAAAAGAGAAAATATTATGATGCAAACACAAACCTATTAAGTTTGAAGTTGGAGAGCTTATTTTTACCAAAGTCAGACCATTGAAATGTGTGCAACAATTTAGGAAGATAAGAAAATTGAGCCCCAAATTTGTCGGTTCTTTTGAGATTGTGGGGAAGATTGGAAAGGTGGCTTACAAATTGGCTTTACTAGCACATATGCAGAGAGTGCATATTATTTTCCACATTTCTTCATCGGAAAGTATATTACAGATGAAGCTAGTAGGGTGATAGCAGACTCGGTTGATATTCAGTCTGATCTAAATAATATTGAAGTGCCTGAAAGGATTCTAGATTATGATGTGAAGAAACTGCAGAACAGAGAGATTCCATTTATGAAGATTTTGTGGAGTAATGAATAAGAGAAGGATGCTACTTGGGAGAAGGTCTCAACGATGCAAGAAAGATATCCTCAGCTTTTCTCTTGAGGTATACTTACTTTTCTGTTTATTTTCAAATTTCAAGAACAATTTTATAAGGAGGGGAGATTGTAATAAGAAGTTAAAAANTATAAGTATATGCACATTTTAGTGGTTTAGGTGGTAGTAAGTGAAGAGAAGTAATAAACTTTTCAGAGGTTTTTTAAGTCAAGGTGAGTAATTATTTTCTTATATGTTTTAAATTTAAAATTTATTAAATAAAGAAATTTTTTGATGCTTTAGCCAATTATATTATGTTTGTATACATGTTGTAGCTTAAGAATGAAAGAAAATGGAAAGAGAAAATAAAAAAGACTGTTTAAAGTCTTTAAAAGGATATAATTTAAATGAAATGAAATGAAAGTTAAATGTTTAAGTCATATATGATTACCCTCAGATGATATTGGCAGGAGATGCATTGTACTCGTGCACGTTAAAAGAAATGATAAAGATGTGCCTTCGGGTACTTGTTTTAGGATAGATTCGGGTAAGCTGGTAGTCCTGTGATGACTATTAAAGATGTTAAAAATGTTAAATTCTTAAAATGGAATGGGAAATGATAAATTTAAAGTCTGAATGAAATTCACCGCATTTTCTTTTGATTAATGTATATTATATTATAATTACTCGCTAAATTTTACTTAAAGTTGAAGTTAAGTGTTTTCTTTCAGGAGAAGGAAAGTTTTAGGTTGATATGTCTTGTAGAAGAGACTTTATTTACCAGAGAATGACCACTACTGTTAAATATTTTTTTCTTGATGAAAGTTTTCTTTACTATTTTTATCAGTTTTTGATTTACTGTTCAGTACTGGATTGAGATGTTATTATTTATATATGCTTTAGATTTTATTGCACTTGTGGATTAGTGACTTTTATATGTATTGAAAAGTTTCAAAATGTAGATAANCAGGAGGAAGAGAAATTGAAGGAAGCATTAGCGGATCCTGTGTCAACCTGTGCGAGAAAAGAGAAGGGAGTAGAGATTGTTTCTTACCTATTTTGGCGTCAAGCCCTAGTAAAAGGAGGAAGAAGGTCGTGTGGCTTGCGTGTAGAGGAAGAGGAGAAATTTTGCACGCATGTTATCTACCTCAAACCCTAATGGATCGGTCAAGGAAGGGAAGAGGTCACGGCTTTCGAGCACTGGCACCGTACGAAGCAGAGGTGAAGAAGGAGACTTCGACGTTGTACTCGCACAGAGGAGGAAAAAGAGGAAGAAGAAAAAAATAGTGTTGTCTGTGTCTAGTTATGCGGTGCTGTCTGCATCGTACTGTGCGAAGAAGAAGAGGGTAGCGACATTGTTTACGCGAGGGAGAAGAAGATGAGAAGACTCCCTCTACAATTCCGGAGCTTGAGTTTGAGATAGGGGAGAGGCCGACCTAAACATATAAGGTACGTTTAATTTATAAGTTAATTAATATTTTACTATGTAAATAAAATTTATGTGTGAGGGTTATTAATAACAATATTTATGGGTAGTTTTATTTAAAACTCGGGACTAATAATTAATGATTTCATATTCGAAGGAGAAGTTGAAGGAGCGTACTGGTTAGGAGGATTGATCTGAGCAACTTATAAGGTAAATATTAATGGTATATTGTTATTAGAAGAAATAATATAATTATTTAAATTAAAGTTATTTTTTATGTGATAAGAAGAATGTAGAAGGTTGAGAATTCTCAAATATTGAGGAAAACTAAGAACTTTAAGGTTAGTAGAGGTTATNATATATTGTTATTAGAAGAAATAGTATAATTATTTAAATTAAAGTTATTTTTTATGTGATCAGAAGAATGTAGAAGGTTGAGAATTCTCAAATATTGAGGAAAACTAAGAACTTTAAGGTTAGTAGAGGTTATAGTAAGTATGTGCACATTTTAGTGGTTTAGGTGGTAGGAAGTGAAGAGAAGTAATAAACTTTTCAGAGGTTTTCTAAGTCAAGGCGAGTAATTATTTTCTTATATGTTTTAAATTTAAAATTTATTAAATAAACAAATTTTTTAATGCTTTACCAATTATATTATGTTTGTATACATGTTGTAGCTTAAGAATGAAAGAAAATGGAAGGAGAAAATAAAAAAGACTGTTTAAAGTCTTTAAAAGGATATAATTTAAATGAAATGAAATGAAAGTTAAATGTTTAAGTTATATATGATTGCCCTCAGATGATATTGGCAGGAGATGCATTGTACTCTTGCACGTTAAAAGAAATGATAAAGATGTGCCTTCGGGTACTTGTTTTAGGATAGATTCGAGTAAGATGGTAGTCCTGTGATGACTATTAAAGATGTTAAAAATGTTAAATTCTTAAAATGGAATGGGAAATGATAAATTTAAAGTCTGAATGAAATTCACCGCATTTTCTTTTGATTAATGTATATTATATTATAATTACTCGCTAAATTTTACTTAAAGTTGAAGTTAAGTGTTTTCTTTCAGGAGAAGGAAAGTTTTAGGTTGATATGTCTCGTAGAAGAGACTTTATTTACCAGAGAATGACCACTGCTGTTAGATATTTTTTTCTTGATGAAAGTTTTCTTTACTATTTTTATCAGTTTTTTATTTACTGTGCAGTACTGGATTGAGATGTTATTATTTATAGATGCTTTAGATTTTATTGCACTTGTGGATTAGTGACTTTTATATGTATTGAAAAGTTTCAAAATGTAGTAATTATAATTAATTTTAACCATCGGACCGGGTCGTGACACTTATATTTACACACACACACACACACACAGATATATATTTATATATATATATATATATCCCTCCTTTCTGTTGTGACACCCGCATCAGAGTAGCTCGACTAGGGTTTGTTGGGCCAGTTCTTCGCTTCAAGGCTCAATCGGTTCTCCACCTTCACGCATGAAGCTACTCACTTCCTCCCTTCGAATGGCTAGGGCAAGACGTCGAATCTCAGACCCCGTGCGATAAGATAAGATAAAGCCTTTCGCGTCTGTGCCATACTTCGCATCACAGCCGTTCGCGTGCTTTGTCGAACTGAGGTTTCGACTCTTTTGCAGTTCTGTCTACATCAGCACCCCGACCTCTTCGGCCCTCTGCNCCCTCCTTTCTGTTGTGACACCCGCATCAGAGTCGCTCGACTAGGGTTTGTTGGGTCGATTCTTCGCTTCAAGGCTCAATCGGTTCTCCACCTTCACGCATGAAGCTACTCACTTCCTCCCTTCGAACGACTAGGGCAAGACGTCGAGTCTTAGGCCTCGTGCGATAAGATAAGATAAAGCCTTTCGCGTTTGTGCCATACTTCGCATCACAGCCGTTCGCGTGTTTTGTCGAACTGAGGTTTCGACTCTTTTGCAGTTCTGTCTACATCAGCACCCCGACCTCTTCGGCCCTCTGCCCGATTTGCAAAGCTTCTGGATGAAGCTTCCTTCTTCTTTGGGTGGTGAACCTGACAAAACTTCTTTTGCCCACGTTGTGGGTAATCCTCAGGGAGAGACGGCGGTTGTATTGCCTTCAATTTATAAGGAGAATCGTGATAGTACAGGCGGCTGCCCCTTCATTAAGAATGCAAACAGGAAAAGTGAGAATGCCACTCTTTTTCTCAGAATCAGAAATTTTAACATTGATTGACAAATTCAAGTTTACTCTCATTGGGAAATTTCAGTGGGGACACCCACCTATGGAGGTTATCAGAAAAAGTTTTGATGACCTCAAATTAGTAGGGAAGTGGAAAGTAAGGCTTATGGATGAGAGACATGTCTTAATTCAGTTAACTGTGCCTGAAGACTACACTCAGATTTTCTCTAAAAAATATCTTAGCAATGCTGGTAAACCTGTGAAGCTACTCAAGTGGTCTCCTGATTTCGACCCAAATCATTAAATTCTCACTATATCGACATGATTTAGTTTACCTGGTCTCAAGTTGTATTTTTTTCACCATCAGGGGTCATTCTTGGGGATCCTTTGAAACTAGATCTACCTACTTTCAACCTAAGCAGACCCTCGGTGCCCAGAATACTTGTGGAAATGGATATTACTTTACCTGATGTTACTGAAGTCTGGCTGGGCACAACCCATAATGGTTATTGGCAACAAATCGTCATGGAGCACAGACCCCCATATTGTACTCACTGTAAGATGTTTGGTCATGTCCTTGATAAATGCTACAAGTTTCATCCAAATTTGAAATCTAAGGTTCAAGTGAATAAGGATGGTTCTAACCCCACAACTCTAGACATTTTAGTTCCACCTGGGGAGGATACTACCAGACAGGTGGTGTCTATTGCTCCTGAGGAACCCCCCATGATACTGCTGTTGCCTTTACTGCGAGTGATGTGATGCTAACACCTTCAAACCCCACAAAAAACAATACTGATGGACTATTACCTACAAATGCTAGTGTTCAGACTGATAATCGGGAGAGCCTCATAGCTCCACTTCTTCAAGAAGTATCCGATGTAGAGGCAACTCATACTTCACATATACTAGAACCTATTGTGAGTAATACGGTTGGTAATCCTTCTGCTTCAGTTCTACCACCCCATCAGACTGATTGTTTGGAAGAGGAATGACAGGTCTATTCTAGGAGGAAGAAGAAGAATGGAGACCGACTCCAGCTCGAGAATATATTGGATGATACATTAGTTACTACTGACAATGACAATCATCTTACCAGCTTATTAGCTTGTTCCTACCCTAATACTAGACGTAGAGGGAAGACCAAATTAGGTTGCCCTTGAGCCACTTGATACTATGTATTTCAACATTGTTAAGACTTTTTATTTTAGTATATAATATATTTTCTATTTTTTTCTAGTTTTAGAATCATTTGTGATTTTTTGTGTGAGCAGGGTGCCATGCTTGGGCTCTCCCACATGTTGCATTTGTATTTTTGTGTTGGCCTTTCAAAAACAGTATTGTCTCCGGTAGTGGGAGAGAGAGGTAGCATCGTGTCAACCAGTGTTTTAATAGTCTGTGAAATTTACTCGGGAGCGGAAGATGGACATGTATGAAGTGGGGCAGATCCAGTAGCATTTTAACTTGGAAGTTTTAGATTCGGATGCAATTGATAACATTGAGAAAGAGAGTGTCCAAACATATGACAGTGGGTGTAATAAAGAGGTATCTGTTTTAGTTTTGCTTGCTGCCAAAATCTCTGATGCTGTGTATCAATCCATATCTCTCCCGGAAAAGGTAAAGTAATATCCCGTTCTATCAAAATTCTGGCTTCAGAAGGCTGAGTCAGATTCACTGTAGGCATATCAGTTTTGAGAGGTTTACCTTATACCATCGCTAAAGTAAAGATGAGCACTTGATCGTAAAGGTCAACCTTCAAACCTGGGAAGCACAGCCAAACAGGAATGGTAAGAGGTTCAGTACGAGGGTCAAAATCCATCGTCTATTTTAAAACCTTCATCATCTAGTTGTCTATTCGAAAGAGTATTCTTGCAAACAAATGAGCGTAGTTTTCATCATTTGATAATTGAATGAGAATGTGCCGACCATCCAATTTACCAATCTTCCAACCCCCTTTCAGCTTCATTTGCTCAAAATTCTTTTGAATTAGCTCAAGTTTAGGGTTTCCATAAAAAAACTTACCTACTAAGAACAGTCGGCAAGACAGAACTAGGGTGAAGATCTCGGCCTCTATGAGAAAGATTGCAGGTTTGCCGTTTTTACGGGATGTTTTTTTGAGAAATCCGATTTCAACGCCAAGAGCAAAAGTATCATGGTAACTTTGCGGAAACATATTCGAAAGAGGGGCGGGAGCGGGGTTATCACCGACGAGAGCGGCGGCGTAGGAAAGAACTCCTGAAGCCATCACCTTGGCCGGTGTCAGTCACTCTATGAGGAAATATCGCAAAAGAGGGGCGAGAGCGGTAGACAAGAACGCAGTTGCGACTTTGCAAGCAGAGCAGCAGCTCTGCCGCCAAACCGAGACGACGCGAGGGGCGTCGTCTGAAAAGAAATGCGAAGACGCGAGCCTGCCGTAAAAAAGCAACCGCACGATGACGCGAGCACCACGAAGACGAAACGGGGAAATAGAAATGCTAGAGAGATCCATGTAGCAGATGGGAAATCTGTGTAGTAGAAAGCTAGGGTTCGCCATGAGGCGAAACCCTAGCAGAAGGGAAAGACGACATCCGTATCAAATAGAAAGGATATATATATATATATATATATANAAGTCATAGGGAGGAGGAAGAGAAATTGAAGGAAGCAATAGAGGATCTTGTGTCAACCTGTGCGAGAGAAGAGAAGGGAGTAGAGATTGTTTCTTACCTATTTTGGCGTCAAGCCCTAGTAAAAGGAGGAAGAAGGTCGTGTGGCTTGCGTGTAGAGGAAGAGGAGAAATTTTGCACGCATGTTATCTACCTCAAACCCTAATGGATCGGTCAAGGAAAGGAAGAGGTCACGGCTTCGAGCACTGGCACCGTACGAAGCAGAGGTGAAGAAGGAGACTTCGACGTTGTATTCGCACAGAGGAGGAAGAAGAGGAAGAAGAAAAAAATAGTGTTGTCTGTGTCTAGTTATGCGGTGCTGTCTGCGTCGTACTGTGCGAAGAAGAAGAGGGCAGCGATATTGTTTACGCGAGGGAGAAGAAGATGAGAAGACTCCCTCCACAATTCCTGAGCTTGAGTGTGAGATAGGGGAGAGGCCGACCTAAACATATAAGGTACATTTAATTTATAAGTTAATTAATATTTTACTATGTAAATAAAATTTATGTGCAAGGGTTATTAATAACAATATTTATGGGTAGTTTTATTTAAAACTCGGGACTAATAATTAATGATTTCATATTCGAAGGAGAAGTTGAAGGAGCGTACTGGTTAGGAGGATTGATCTGAGCAACTTATAAGGTAAATATTAATGGTATATTGTTATTAGAAGAAATAATATAATTATTTAAATTAAAGTTATTT
>JXCR01139436.1:225143-317009 GCA_002079205.1 Phalaenopsis hybrid cultivar
GAAGGAGACCCATCGCGTTAAAGTTATATATATATATATATATATATATATATATATATATATATATATTATGAAAAAGTCAAAGGGCTGATATATTAAAGATAAAGATACAGATAGGTTTGTATGGGTGAGCCTAAACACCCAACCCACACGGACAACACACTCCAAAAAATGTAAAAGATGGGTACATATAGAAATAAAAAAAACCTAAAAACCACCCAGGCGCTGCAAAAGTATGGGTCATCCCAATCTAGCCTTGCCTCTGGCTCTAATTCTCGATAGGGATTGTGCTAGCAGATTGACAAGGTGTTGACCATTACCCGTAGTATCCAAAGTATCATCCATAAAACTCCTGAGCTCTAGTAAATATCCATTCTTCTTTTTTCTCCTGGAAGTGTAAACCTACCATTCCTCCTCCAAAGAATTCGCCTGATGGGGTAGAGCTGAAGAAGAAGGATTACCAACAGTAATATCCACAATAGGTTCTACAATATGTGAAGTATGAGTTACCGCTACATCGGATGCTTTTTGAAGAAGTGAAGCTGCGAGCCTCTCCTGATTAGGTGCCAGCATCGCATCGTTCGCAGTAACAGTAACAACAGTGTCATGGGGGGTCCTTAGGTGCAACAGACACCTGTCTGGTAGTATCCTACTCAGATGAAACTAAAATGTCCACAGCAGTGGGGTTAGACCAATCCTTGTTCACTTGAACCTTAGATTTCAAATTAGGATGAAATTTGTGGCATTTAGCAAGGATATGACCAAACATCTTATAGTGGGTACAATATGGGGGTTTGTGTTCCATGACAATTTGTTGCTAATACCCATTATGGATTGTGCCTAGGAAGACTTCAGTAACATGAGGTAAAGTAATATCCCTTTCCACAAGTATTCTGGCCACCGAGTGTCTGGTTAGGTTGAAAGTAGGCAACTCTAGTTTCAAAGGATCCCCAATGATAGCTCCAATAGAGTAAAGAACCTGATGGTGAAAAAAATGCAGCTTGAAACCAGGTAAACTAAACCATACCGGTACAGTAGGAGTTTCATGATTTGGGTCGAAATTAGGAGACCATTCGAGTAACTTCATTGATTTGTCTTTGATATTAAGATATTTCTTGGAGAAACTTCTGGTGTAGTCTTCAACCTCTGTTAGTTGGTTCAACACATGTCTCCTATTCATCAGTCTCACTTTCCACTTGCCTACTAGCTTAAGATCATCAACACTCTTTCTGATAACATCCATAGGAGGGTGTCCCTACTGAAATTTTTCAATAAGAACAAATTTGAATTTTTCCGTCAGGGTAGAAATTTTTTATTCAGAGAAAAAGATTGTTGTTTTCCACTTTTCCTACTTCCATTCTTAATAAAAGGACAATCATCTGTGTCCTCACGAGATTCTTTATAACTTGAGGGAAATCCCACTGTGGACTCCACCTGAGGGTTACCCACCACGTGGGCAAAGGAGACTTTGTCCGACTCAACTAACCAAGATGAGAGCAAGGAGAGCAGTCGGCTTTGAGCTACAACGAAGTTCGGCAAGAACAGTGAACTCTGTCGCGTGAGCCGACGAAGACGACGAACGCGTTAAGCGGAGAAGCAAACACGTCAAGAAGTTGATGAGCGGCTCTGTCAGAGCAAACGCGTCGTCGTCAAGACACAGACTAGCACGGGCTGATGAAGGCGGAAGCTTCGAGCGACAGAATCAATGGCGATAGCCATTCGAAACATTCGAAACCCTAGCAGAGCAATCGTCCGCCATTCAGAATCATATAACTTATATATATTATATATATGTATGTATGTATGTATGTATGTATGTATGTATGTATCTACATGCATGCATGCATACTTGCATACATACATACATCCATTCATGCATGCATGTATGTATGCATGCATGTATGTATGCATGCGTGTATGTATGTATGCATGTATGCATGTTTGTATGCATGCATGCATGCATGCATGTATGTATGTATGTATATGTATGCATGTATGTATGGATTGATGGATGGATGCATGTATGGATGGATGGATGGATGTATGCATGCATGTATGCAGGCATGTATGTATGCATGTATGCATGCATGTATGTATGTATGTATGCATGTATGTATGTATGTATGTATGCATGGATGCATGGATGCATGGATGGATGGATGTATGGATGGATGTATGGATGGATGTAAAATTTCATTGATGAGAAGAAAGGTTTTAGTGAGCGAGTGCTAGGAATCAAAAAGGTAACAAAAAATTACAAATATACCTCAAAAAGGCTGAACAATCTCCCCAAATAGTTAAAAACTTCTCTAAAGGGACCCAACTTCCATTGTCCTACAAGTTTGAGATCCTCAAAAGATTTGTGAATAACTTCCATTTTGGAATGCCCCAACTGAAATTTCACATTGAGTGTGAATTTGCATTTTTCAACCAGAGTATAGACATCGAGTACTAAAAAAATAAGAGCGGCCTTATTACCCTTCCTACAAGCCCTCTTAACAAATCGTCAGTTGGCTTCCCTTTAAAGAGACTCATGGTAGATCTGAGGAAACTCCACATGGTCGACAGTCTTATCAGAGTCTAGACCCTTGCCAAGCGCCTCAACAATGGATTTTTAGCCTAGGTACTGATTTGAGGGAGGAAAAGTGGCCATTGAAGCAACAGACAAAACACAGAGAAAGAAATTGTTGAATGACGTATGTAAAGGAGAGTAGATGTCGATGCGTGCGCGTAGATGGGGCGACGAGGCGATCGACGCGATCCCCTACCCTCTTCTTTGAGCACGACGAGGCGACGACCGCTACGAAACCTCTTCCCTTCTTTAGTGAGCTCGACGAGGCGACGAATGAGGCGATTGACGCGATCCCCAACCCTCTTCTTCGCAAAGAGGCGAGGACCTGCTGCGACGCAATCCCCTTCTTGCTTTCTGTGAGCAGGACGAGGCGACGAAACTGCTTCGACGCGATTCCCTTATCCTTCTTCTTCGAACACGAAGAGGCGATGAATCGTTCTCGGCTCTGCTAGGGTTTCGCCTCATGGCGAGTCCTACACTCTGTTACGACATCTTAACACATCGTCACGCTCAAAGATCCTTCCTCGGGTTTGTCTCGCTGCGTCTGCCCCACAGTCCTTCGTCGTCGTCGTCGTCGCCGTTCGGAAGGTCTATTTTGTTCTTGTCGCATTCCTTCGTTGTCGACGTCGTTTGGAAGGTCTGTTTCGTTTTTCGTTCTCTTCACAGTCCTTTATCTCCATTTGGAAAGTCTGTTTCGTTCTCTCGCAGTCCTTCGTCGTTTTGAAGGACGTTTCTTGAGCACAAAAAGTTTGCATTTCCTTGGGCTCGAAGCAGAGAGTTCGCATTCTGCCCTCTGCTCGACTTGGACGGGGTTACCGTTGATCCCCCTTTCGGCTTTTGCTCTTCCTTCTACTGTAACTTCACAGTCCTATGGCCGCGCCTCCCTCTTTTGGTGATTGCTTCAGACAGATCTTATGTTGCTGCCCTTGCTGGGGTCCACGCTGCTAGTACTCCTAAATCGTGCTCCTCCTCTCCTTCATTTGAGTTGGTGGAGGATATCAAGAAACCTAGTAGGAAGAATGGGAAGCCAACCATTTTTTTTACGGAAGCTGAATGTAATCAGCTTGCTTCCTCCTGATATCTAAATTGGGTCGGAAAATTTCTTTATGATCATCCAAAAATGGAACTTATTCGGAAATAATTTGAGATTATGCATCTTCTTAGGGAGCGAAAAATTGGACTTTTAGATGGAAGACATATACTTATTCAACTTAGTAATGAAGAGAATTACACATGCTTATGTAATACTTATTCAACTTAGTAATGAAGAGAATTACACATGCTTATTTANTCGTCGCCGTTCGGAAGGTCTATTTTGTTCTTGTCGCATTCCTTCGTTGTCGACGTCGTTTGGAAGGTCTGTTTCGTTTTTCGTTCTCTTCACAGTCCTTTATCTCCATTTGGAAAGTCTGTTTCGTTCTCTCGCAGTCCTTCGTCGTTTTGAAGGACGTTTCTTGAGCACAAAAAGTTTGCATTTCCTTGGGCTCGAAGCAGAGAGTTCGCATTCTGCCCTCTGCTCGACTTGGACGGGGTTACCGTTGATCCCCCTTTCGGCTTTTGCTCTTCCTTCTACTGTAACTTCACAGTCCTATGGCCGCGCCTCCCTCTTTTGGTGATTGCTTCAGACAGATCTTATGTTGCTGCCCTTGCTGGGGTCCACGCTGCTAGTACTCCTAAATCGTGCTCCTCCTCTCCTTCATTTGAGTTGGTGGAGGATATCAAGAAACCTAGTAGGAAGAATGGGAAGCCAACCATTTTTTTTACGGAAGCTGAATGTAATCAGCTTGCTTCCTCCTGATATCTAAATTGGGTCGGAAAATTTCTTTATGATCATCCAAAAATGGAACTTATTCGGAAATAATTTGAGATTATGCATCTTCTTAGGGAGCGAAAAATTGGACTTTTAGATGGAAGACATATACTTATTCAACTTAGTAATGAAGAGAATTACACATGCTTATGTAATACTTATTCAACTTAGTAATGAAGAGAATTACACATGCTTATTTACTAGAAAATTAATCCGTGACAACACCTATGAAGATTTTGAAATGGTTGGTGGATTTTGACCCACAGACAGAATCACCAATCATTCTGGTCTAGATTTGCTTCACTGACCTGACATTTCATTATTTTACTCAAAAAGTGTTGTACTAGATTGCCTCAGTCTATGGTAAGCCACTCAAAACGAACATACTTACTTTTAATCTTTCTCGTCCCTCTGAAGTCAGGGTACTATTTGAACGTGACATCACTTCAATCGCTTCTGAGGAAAATTGGTTAGACACACAACATCATAGATATTAACAAAAGGTTGTGATTGAGCCTTTCCATTCGTATTGCTTGAATTGTCGTATGTTCGACCACTCCAGTTCTCAATGTCACCATCTATACCCTCATCTCAGACTAAAGAAGCAAAGTGTTCAGCCAGAGGCAATGATTTCTCCTCCTCCTGATCTACTCAAAGTTATTGATACTATTAATCATCAGAATGATATTCCTAAAGATGTCATTATCCTCGCAGGTAATATGTTAACCATTCAGCCCCCACACAATGCTCATGATGTAGGTTCCCCGTCTATGGAACCTCCTTTATTGGGGGCGGGGGAAACATTTCAGACTTCACCTGCCCTAGAACCTATCATTGATGTAACGGGCGACAATATTTCTACTGCGTTTCTACAATCTCTTCAGGACAAACAAGTTGTTACTGTTACTAGACACATGGGGCTCATGATGTGCAACAACCTACACCTGTTTGACCACCTTTGGACCAATCCACTGATCAAATGAGTCAATCATCGGATGAGGAATGACAAGTTTTTATACCTAGGAAGAAGAAAAAGAATTGAGGCATATTACCAAACTTGATGGATGATACATTAGTTGTTTCGGGTAATGAAAACAAAATTAGCAATTTGTCAGCTGACTCTGGTCCTAGAACCAAAGGTAGAGACAAGACTAAATTGGATATTTCACATGCTAAATGTACCACGACTGTTGACAGACTATTGACGTTTTTTTTTCTCTGTCTACTTTTTAATCTTTGTTTTGGGCATTCATGTAATTCTATGTGTGTCTTGTATGCCGGGTGGTTAGGGTGTCAATTTGGGCCTTTTCATCCAAACTATCTGTACATTTCCTTTTATTAATATATTCGCCTTTGGGCTTTCTAAAATATATGTATGTATGTATGTGTGTGTCTGTGCGTGTGTGTCTATAATTATAATTTATTTTTAATAATAATGAAATGATGAAATAACCTCTGATTGCAGCAGCCTGGATATTATCGTGATCCTGTGGCCTACCTTTTCATTGATGGATAATCTCTTCTAGCAGTTTTTTGATTCTGCCACCTCCATGTTTTGTTTCAGGTTCGTAAGGCAAGTGTTGATGTTGCAATTAGAAGTTGGCCCCATATATTAGGATGTTCAACTCACAGAATGAACTCAATTGTTGTGCAATTTGGTCAGTTAGGTGTTTATGCTAGGCGGCTTGTTCCAGTTATTACTTCAAGCCCACAATTGCTATTAAGAAGACCGGATGAGTTTCTTCAGGTTTGTGTTTAGTGCCTTCTATCTTTGTGCTTCTTATTCCGGTTCAGCTATTACATCCCTACCAAGCTGAAGCTTCTTATTATCTTCTATTTTACTAATCAATCACTTAATACATATTTGCAAATCTCTTGTTTTAAGACATGGTTGGTATTTTGTCACTTTATTTTCAAGCAAACATTATCNAGGACCAAAAAAAAAAGAAGTTTGTGAATGCCGCAATGAGGAGCAATTTACGGGAAACTCTATGAGTTGCTGATTGGAAACTCATCAGAGGAAGCAGAAGGCATGAAAGTGAGAAGGTGGATGACGGGAGTTTGAGCTCATGCTAAACTAAACGAGTGCAAACTTTTAAGTGGCGTTGTTTTCATTTATTTTTATTTGAGGTATTCAAAATCGATTGCTAAGATTTTGTTATTTGGGTAATGTAAAAGGCATGATAGCACGGGATACGACAAAAAATATGAGCGATGTCAGTGAGGAGATTATAGGAAAAATGTCATACACCTTAGAGTAAGTTTCCCAATCAATGACTTTGGTTAGGTTGCCGATAATTATAGAAATCTAATAATAATAATAGGCAATGTCTACAATTTTTACGTGCATGGATTTTATCATAGGGTATCCCAAAACAATAATGAAATGTGATCATTGAAAAATAAATTTTGAGAATGTTAATTATAGATTGTATTTAGTTTTTGAATGGCTAGAAATTTCAATTTTCTCAAACCTATTTGTGGTTTGATTGAGATGTTTGATGTACAAACAACAAGGGAGTGATGATCGATATAGAGATAGATGAGAGTAGTGACAATGATGGCAAAGTTGATTATGAGTACTATGAGTAAAATATGTATGAGAAATTTCTTGAGTGTAATTATGAAATTGGACAAGATGACAAATTGTCTGAAGATTGTGTATCCTTTTATTGTATTTGTAGTCACCCAAGATAGGAGCAAGCAAAAGATTAGTTTATCTAATGAAAATGTTGATGAGAGATTTAAAGAGAAAATATTATGATATTCTTTGCATGAATTCTAGTGATGCTGCAAGTGTTAAGAGTGATGAAGATGGTAGTGAGAAGTGGCCAGTTAGATCACCTTATAGGACAAGGTCACAAGACTTGCAGTTGGGTTGATTTCAATATTCTAGTCACAAGTCATACATGTGGACATGTAAGCTAAGAATTTGAGCCCTAACCATCTAGACCAGTCATTACTAGTGTATTGTGCCCTATACTTCAAATTAAACTACTTCAAAATATGAAGCATAAGTCAATAATCTAAATCACAAACACGGGGCGATCTTACATATAGGGTAAGGCCCTAGAGTTTGTAAGTTGCGTTTTGCCGATCAATGGATGGAAGCCCATCATAATTTATTAGGGTTTAACACAAAATCAAGAAACTTGTTAAATCAAAATTGGAGCCTTTCAATGGATGAAATTCTCATCCAAATTAACCAGAGTCTTTCAATAGTTGTAAGCTCCAACAAAACTTAAACTCATGATTGGTTCTATGCTAATAAGCCTACTATTAAAAAAAAAATCCACCGATTAAAACATATTTGTGTTTAAGAAATGTTTCTTCGAGTCAAGGTGAAACTCGTGAATTATTGATGATAATGACAGTAAATCCCTCTTCAAGAGGATGAGTTGACTTCTACCTTAAAAACATTTCTTTGACATTTTTTTCCCATTTCACACTACTCGAGATATGTTAAAGAAGGCAACCATGGTTGTTAATCAGATTTCTTGGATGTTATAATTTAAAGCCCTCTGATGTAGTAGACAGGTTTCATTGGTATGCTTGGGATGATGGACTCAAAAAGGACAATGATGGTCAACGTAAGATGCCATTAGGATGATTGTACCTCGAACATGCTAGGCGGCAATGAAATGGCTGCTAAAATGATGACCATGGTGAGTCAATGGTAGAACAAACACCGATGGTGTTATCGTGGCAAGTACATGGACAACTTTGATAAGATAGAATTCGAGGAGGTGGCTCGGCAAGTGTTGGTAATGAATAGCTTTTCCAGGGCATACTATTTTCTTGTATATAGCTTCTTAGAAAAACCTCATCATTGATATCATTGTTTGACAAAGAGCCCACCTGAAAGAAATCAACAGCACTGTCGCAAACACGTGCAAGAATAGTGTGCTTGGAGAGAAGAAAATGAGAGGTCGGTAGTGTGGTGGAGGGTTGATATTGCAATCTCTATTTTACTCATAAAGCAAATTCTTCCATCAGTCCTTTTCACATTGTGAAAACTAGTTTCTAAACTTGTTATTTATATGTATAAAAATGATACTTTCACAAAAAAATTTATCATGCATTAATTTGAAGCATTTTGAGTAAGAAACTATTTCAAAGGTGATTTTATGATCGTCTAAGCTCTGATTTCATCAAACTTATAATCAAATTGGCCTTAATGAAGACAAATTGGTTTGATTTGAGCCTGATCAAGCCCAAATCAAGCATGATTTGAGGCTTTAGATGAGAAATTGAATGATCAGATGGATTTTAAGTTTGACAAGTTTATAGGCAAACCGATTGTCTCAGCAAGTTGAATCCAATGAGCTCAAGATCACTTGATTTTGACATCATAAAGTCATTTAAATGCTCATAAAACACCATCTGATCAAAGAGGTTACTCTGGGTCATCCGATGGAGTGGTCCAGGTTCATTTGGTATTTACAGAGGTTGTTACTCACAAAATCTTTAAATAGACCCCAACTCCCTTCATGAAAGGGGGGCTTAGGATCTGGACTTAGAGGAGAAATGTGAAGGAGCTCCAACCTCATGAGGGTTCTTAAGCTCCACCACAGCTGGACTACTACCGACCGACTACCACCATTGCTGCTTTGTCACTAACATTGAGCGGTTGCGACCTTTAGACCACCATCATCGCTTTTCGGCCACTGTCGACTGGCCACCTCCATAGCCAGGTCGTCGCTGCATATAGTCGTCCCCACAGCCAGACCAACGCTGCCCGTAGCCATCGCCATTACTGACCGACCACTGCCACCGCCAATCGGTCACCATCTCCAACGTGCCTCAAGTTCCTTATTATCATCATCGAGTTGTTGCCACTGTCGAACCACCATTTTCTGGCCACCACCGTCTGGCTGTCGCGATTCCCAGACCACCNTTTTATGCAGTCTTTCGCTAGCTTTTGTAGCGATCAACTTATTTTGTTTGAGAAAAAGATTAAAATGCTATCTCGACAATTTTTGTTTGGCTGTTTTAGCCTCAGATTATTCCAAATTCCCAATTCAGTCCCCCAACTCTTCAAATTTAATCCAAATTTATCCACAATTCAAATCAGAACAATGCTACAAAAACGTTCATGGATAAGGCAAAAAATTGGNTTGAAGATGGTAGTGAGAAGTGGCCAGTTAGATCACCTTGCTTATAGGACAAGGTCAGAAGACTTGCAGTTGGGTTGATTTCAATATTCTAGTCACAAGTCATACATGTGGACATGTAAGCTAAGAATTTGAGCCCTAACCATCTAGACCAGTCATTACTAGTGTATTGTGCCCTATACTTCAAATCAAACTACTTCAAAATATGAAGCATAAGTCAATAATCTAAATCACAAACATCGGGCGACCTTACATATAGGGTAAGGCCCTAGAGTTTGTAATTTGCATTTTGCCGATCAATGGATGGAAGCCCATCATAATTTATTAGGGTTTAACACAAAATCAAGAAACTTGTTAAATCAAAATTGGAGCCTTTCAATGGATGAAATTCTCATCCAAATTAACCAGAGTCTTTCAATAGTTGTAAGCTCCACCAAAACTTAAACTCATGATTGGTTCTATGCTAATAAGCCTACTATAAAAAAAAAATCCACCGATTAAAACATATTTCTGTTTAAGAAATGTTTCTTCGAGTTAAGGTGAAACTCGTAAATTATTGATGATAATGACAGTAAATCCCTCTTGAAGAGGATAGTTGACTTCTACCTTAAGAACATTTCTTTGACATTTTTTTTCCATTTTACTCTACTCGAAATATGTTAAAGAAGGCAACCATGGTTGTTAATCAGATTTCTTGGATGTTATAATTTGAAGCCCTCTGATGTAGTAGACAGGTTTCATTAGTATGCTTGGGATGATGGACTCAAAAAGGACAATGATGGTCAACGTAAGATGCCATGATGATGATTGTGCCTCGAACATGCCAGACGGCAATGAAATGACTGCTAAAATGATGACCATGGTGAGTCAATGGTAGAACAAACATCGATGGTGTTATCGTGGCAAGTACATGGACAACTTTGATAAGATAGAATTTGAGGAGGTGGCTTGGCAAGTGTTGGTAATGAATAGCTTTTCTAGGGCATACTATTGTCTTGTATATAGCTTCTTAGAAAAACCGCATCATTGATATCATTGTTTGACAAAGAGCCCACCTGAAAGAAATCAAAAGCACTGTCGCAAACACGTGCAAGAACAGTGTGCTTGGAGAGAAGAAAATGAGAGGTCGGTAGTGTGGTGGAGGGTTGATATAACAACCTCTATTTGACTCATAAAGCAAATTCTTCCATCAATCCTTTTCACATTGTGAAAACTAGTTTCTAAACTTGTTATTTATATGTATAAAAATGATACTTTCACAAAAAAATTTATCATGCATGAATTTGAAGCATTTTGAGTAAGAAACTATTCCAAATGTGATTTTATGATCGTCTAAGCTCTGATTTCATCAAACTTATAATCAAATTGACCTTAATGAAGACAAATTGGTTTGATCTGAGCCCGATTAAGCCCATATCAAGCATGATTTGAGGCTTTAGATGAGAAATTGAATGATAAGATGGATTTTAAGTCCGACAAGCTTATAGGCAAATCGATTGTCTCATCAAGTTGAATTCAATGAGCTCAAGATCACTTGATTCTGACATCGTTAAGTCATTTAAATGCTCATAAAATACCATCTGATCAAAGAGGTTACTCTGGGTCATTCGATGGAGTGGTCCAGGTCCATTTGGTATTTACAGAGGTTGTCACTCACAAAATCTATAAATAGGCCCCAACTCTCTTCATGAAAGGGGGGCTTAGGATCTGGACTTAGAGGAGAAATGTGAAGGAGCTCCAACCTCACGAGGGTTCTTAAGCTCCACCACAGCTGGACTGCTACCGACCGACTGCCACCATTGCTGCTTTACCACTAACATTGAGTGGTTGACACCTCTAGACCACCATCAACGCTTTTCGACCACTGTCGACTGGCCACCTCCATAGCCAGGTCGTCGCTGCATATAGTCGTTCCCACAGCCAGACCAACGCTGCCAGTAGCCATCGCCACTACTGACCGACCACTGCCACCGCCAATCGGTCACCATCTCCAACGTGCCTCAACTTCCTTATTATCATCATCGAATTGTTGCCATTGTCGAACCACCATTTTCTGGCCACCACCGTCTGACTGTCGCGATTGCCAGACCAACAGTGCCCGGCCACCGCGGTCGAGCCAATGCCACTGTCGGACCATTGTTGTCTGGCCAACGCCTTCGAGCCGCTGCCACCAATGGAGTGTTGTTGTCTGGTCATCGTCATCGAGCCACCGCCACTTTTTGGCCAGCGTTGTTGGCTGCCTCTACCAAAGACACCTGAAGCAAATTCTCTAGCACACGACTCATACTATCGATTTTTTTACACCAACATTTCCTCAACATTTTCTGCTACTTCCCTAGGAAAATTCACATCTCAGTTGTGTAATATTGCTTTCAACTATTGAAGTGTCAGTAAAGCCTTGTAACATACATCAGTAAACCCCATGATTTTTACCTCTTTGGATTTCCACTTAAAAATTTCTATTGTCTTTTCTTTCAGCTTATCTTCACATGTATGTGTGTTTGATTTTTTTGTACACTAAGACTGATTTATCACTCTACTATTGTGAATTTTACTAGCACACAATAGTTTGATGCCATTTAGGGAAAATAATCCTGCCATCGAAGAAATTGTAAAACTTAAGAAATGACCAATAAAATTATTACTCGTAATAACGATGATCTTGTTCTTACATCCACCACTTCAGGGGGCAACCACAGACTTTAAGCATTCGCTTCTTCCCTCCACGAAAGGTATTATCCTTCTCGCAAAGTCGCCTCAGGCCCATCCTTGGAAGATTGAGTTCGCAGAATGAAGGAGTTTCAACATAAGATTTTTCAGCTCCTACATGAGGGTTGGCAACCGAAGCCCGCCACCTAGATAGTCTCTTGCCACAAGGCCAACTTCCTACAAAGAATCCCCTACTCGGGGGTACTCATACCGGGCCTCCTTGTTATGATGAGATTCCTCCTCAAGTAGGCCAAGACCCCGATCTCGTCGATATCGCGAGTTTCACATATTCATCATATGCAGCTAGACTGAATGGTAACCCTCCAACACTCACGAGAAACTTGGCTCCTCTTCGTCTTACTGATGCTCTCTATGATGTCATGTACGATGAGCTGCAGTGCCTGGTTTGACAAGAGTTCCCTTTAAGGGATAGGGATCATTTTCCCGATCGTTGCAATTTTAAGTGTCTTCGCTTATAGCCGAGATAGTCCTTCCANGCTCAACATTTTTTGCCACTTCCCTAGGAAAAGTCACATCCCAGTTGTGTAATATTGCTTTCAACCATTGAAGTGCCAGTAAAGCCTTGTAACATACATCAGTAAACCCCATGATTTTTACCTCTTTGGATTTCCACTTAAAAATTTCTATTGTCTTTTCTGTCAGCTTATCTTTACATGTATGTGTGTTTGATTTTTTTTGTACACTAAGACTGATTTATCACTCTACTATTGTGAATTTTACTAGCACACAACAGTTTGATGCCATTTATGGGAAAGTAATCCTGCCATCGAAGAACTTGTAAAACTTAAGAAATGACCAATAAAATTAATACTCGTAATAACGATGTATCTTATTCTTACATCCACCACTTCAAGGGGCAACCACAGACTTCAAGCATCCGCTTCTTCCCTCCACGAAAGGTATTATCCTTCTGGCAAAGTCACCTTAGGCCCATCCTTGGAAGATTGAGTTCGCAGAATGAAGGAGTTTCAGTATAGGATTTTTCAGCTCCTACATGAGGGTTGGCAATCGAAGCCCGCCACCTAGATAGTGTCTCTTGCCACAAGGCCAACTTCCTACAAAGAATCCCCTACTCTTGGGTACTCATACCGGGCCTCCTTTTTATGATGAGATTCCTCCTTAAGTAGGCCAAGACCCCGATCTCGTCGATATCGCGAGTTTCACATATTCAACACTCACGAGAAACTTGGCTCCTCTTCATATTACTGATGCTCCCTATGATGTAATGTACGATGAGCTGCAGTGCCTGGTTTGACAAGAGTTCCCTTGAAGGGATAGGGATCATTTTCCCGATCGTTGCAATTTTAAGTGTCTTCGCTTATAGCCGAGATAGTCCTTCCATGCCCCGTGCCAACAAGCTTCAAGCTTTCGAATATTGACTCCCATGATGGTATATCTGACCTTTATGAATATATCGATCATTATCAAACCATCATGCACATCTAACAAGCTTCTGATGCGTTCTTTATTAAGTAGTGTTTCCTAGCACTCTTAAAGGCCAGACTTACATATTGTTCTACTCTCTCGCAGGAAGGACTCTCCATGCCTTCAATGAAATTGCTATATTTTTTGTGGAGCTGTTCATAGCAAATTGAAGGATTGTAGAAGACTCATCTTATCTTTCAGGAATTTGTCACAATGACTAGAATCACTTAAGGAATATTTCCGAAAATTTTTCACTGAAACCCGTCAGATTCTAGTGTTGGATTCAAAATTTTTGAGGTTTTTTTTAGGGCATTGCCCGCAACCTTTCTACAGGTCATTAATGCGTGAGACAGTCTGCTATTACGCTGAGCTCATTCATTGTGTGGAAGCATAAATTACTAGAGATGAGGCTATCAACGCATACAAGGAGCAATTACTCTTACTATCATAATGGGAGATGACAGATGACGATCCGACTCATTATCGTCAATTTAGAATCGATGTATAATGTTATCTTTGGAAGATTGCTTCAATCTATTTTCGATAGTCACTTTTGTACCACAACATCAAAGCTTGTTTTGCTCTGACGCTTAGAAAGAACCTGACACAACCCCATCTTATCAATGCCCCCTATGATATAAACCGCGATGAGCTATGAAGAGTTCCCCTTAAGAGAAAATAATAATTTTTTGACTTGTCATAATCTTTAAAAGTCTTCACCCTTACCTGAGATAATCCTCTAACTCCTTTTCCCATTGGGCTTCAAGCTTCCATGCATTGACTCAGATGAGGGGGGCAACCTTCACTACATTCTCAAAAAGTTGTTCACGTCAACGTCCTGGAATGGTTGTGGTTGGGCAGTCTTCCTTCCTTTAGACATCAAGTCTATGAAAACTAATTCATGCTTTGGGTTGGGTTGGGTTGGGTTGGGTTGGGTTGGAGGGGGGGGGGGGGCAACTTTCATTATAACTTTGAATGATAACTCATGTCAACATCTTGCGCATCACTGGCTAGAATTGTACTCCTAGGACAAGGATGTAACCATGATGTCAAAAGGGTAGCAACGGTTGTCCTTTCCCAATCAGAGTATAATCAATCTCAAGGGAGATTTGATTCGAACTCTTCCATGTAGGTTAAAGTTGTCAAGTAATACTGCGACAAACAACCTTGGATAGGTCAAAAATCCTTGGTGATTTTCCTTTGACTTATTCCATGCAGGCTAATGTTCTAACTACAACCTCATATATGTCAAATATTTTTGGTGGATTTTTATATACCTCTTTCATACATGTTAACGTCTTAAGTAATGCTATAAAGAACATCCATTTATACAGGCTAATGCCACCGAGTAACACTCCAACAAACAATCTCAGATAGATCAAACATCCTTAGTGAATTTCATTCGAACTCTTCTACGCATGCTAATATTGTCGAGTAAGACTTCAATAAATAGTTTCATATTGGTGAGGCGTATATGACAGATTTCCTTCAATCTCGCCGTCACATGACAACCACAAAGTTACTTGTCTACCATTATTCAATGGTTGGATCACTCTCCTATCACTCTCCTGCGGTTACCTAAATGCAATCTGCAGAACTTCTCACACTTGGCTATAATCATTTGACAATCATCATCATTCTTCAAGACATAATGAATTAGTCTACTTTGGAGGGAAAAGTTATCGCTCACATCTGGGTTAGGCAACCATCGATACTATCATCGTAATTATTGTGCTATCGTCGCTTGGTTAACACCTCTGTTATCATTAGACCAATTTCACTTAATCACCGCAGTCTTCTGATCATTGTTGCCTGACTGAAACCTCTAAACTCCCATCACAGATGCCTGGCCAATGGTGTTGCTATCACCACTACCATCGTTACTGAGTAACCATCTTTAGCCGCTGTTATCGCCAGTCCATTCTGTCGAGACAATAAACCAAATTCATTGTTGTTGGTTCTCCGTGCCTCGACAACAAATCAGCTGCCACTATCATCACTAGGTCACCGACACCCGAGTGACACCGAGTCACTACCTCTATCATCATTGGGTCACTTCCATTGCCGTTAGGCCATCATCGCTCAACAACAACGACAACCACCATCAAAAAATCGTTTTTGCTGGACTATTGTCATGCTGGAGCAAAATGTCAGGATAATGCCAAATTATTATCATTGGGACACGGTCGCACTTGCGGTATAACATCGTCATCAAACTACTATCATTCAACTAATGATGTTGGACCCCACTGCAATCATTAGATTGTCATCATCTAGAAAGAGGCACTGCGACCACTAACTTCATTATGCGAGCTTCAAAGCCCGACAACCGCTGTTGCTGTGTTACACCGTTGTCATCGCCGAATCATCACCCAACTATCACTATGCTGGATTATTGTTAATCGACAACCATCACTACTGTGGTACATTGTCACCATCGTTGAATCTTCTTTCAGCTGTTGCTATAGCTGTTCATTGTCGCTCGACAACTGTAGCAACTGTGGTACACCTTCACCATTGTTGGATCATTTCCCAATAATCGCTATGCCAGATCATTGTTGTCTGGTTGCTGCCACTCTTGTGGTACACAATCTCTCTCGTTGGACAATGATCTCCTGATTTCCACTGCCACTGCCATCGTCTGCCACTATTGAAGAACCACCATTATTCACTAATGACATTGTTGCCATCATCGTTGCTCGACCAACACTATTGAACCACGACTATTATAGCTAGACCACTATTGCCCATACTAAACCCTATCACTTGACCAACAACACTTTTGCCACAATTACATTATTGTTGAATCATTATCTCCAACTAAACAACTCAGAATGGGTTTTACATTCTCAATGGATTTTATTCGGCTTTGTCCATAACAAGTTAGCACCGTTGAACACCTTCTGCGAACAACTTAAGATGGGTCAAACAACATAAACGGATTTTTTCATCGGCATATTCCATTAGAAGCTATGGTCGTTAAGCAGGTGCTTTGATTAACAACCTAGGATCAGTAATGCAAACTAGGATGGGTTAACATTATTTTAGTAATTTCGAAGCTTTTTTAGTAACTCTCAACTCTATAATCCAAGATTATACTATGATGTAAAGAGATATTCAAAAGGTGTAATGCACTTTCAGGAAGTGTGAAAACCACATCAGATAATCCAAGAGATGTACAGACTAATAAACTATCATCATGTATAAAAGTTACACTAAACAAAAAAAAAACTACAAATACTGATACACCGTCACAAAGTGTGAAAGCAAACTACCGATATAAACATACAAACACAAACTACTAATCTACTACAATGTCCTTGTCAGGAATATGCACTTGCAAGTCACTTTTAGCTCCATTCCCTTTTTGAGCAAATATGGGGATCTATAGAAGCCTAGCTGGAAGACATGTTCTCAGTGTCAGTTACAATCCAATGGTACATCAAGTGAATCTCTTTCCAGAAGCTTTGACGAAACTCTTTTCTTGAACACTGAGCCCACAACTTATTGTTCACCTCTTCAATGGCCAACATATTTGTTTGAATAGCCTGCAAATTCTTCGCATTCTAGCTGGAAGACATTTTTTTAGTGTTAGTTATAGTCCAATGGTACATTAAGGGTCTGCTTGGGGCAGCTGTAGCTTGTTGAATAATCTGCTAATAAGCTAGGTGCGGTGACTATTACAAATTTTTATTTTTTTGGAAAAGCCAGATCGTTGCCAATAAGCTCCCACCGCACCTAGATAGGTGCGGTGTGAAAACACTGTTTTCTGCATTTTGAAAATGCATAAGCTGTCAAAACGCAGTTTACCCAAACAGATCAGGTGTGTTTTCAAAATGCCACCGCACCAAATAAGTTACCCCAAACGGGCCCCAAGTGAATCCCTTCCTGAAAGCTTTGACAGAACTCTTTTCTTGAACACTGAGCCCACACCTTATTGTTCACCACTTCAATAGTCAACATCTTTGTTTGAAAAGCCTGCAAATTCTTCATATTCTAATCGAGGTTAGCAATTGTCTCAATTTGTTTTTCTTGAGTGTTTACCGGTTATCGACTTTACAAATAAAGAAAAATCACCATGGAAGCTAATTCAATCTTACACTCTGCTAATTGATCTCCCAATGTCAATATTTATTTTGCACAGTCATTATACATTCTTTTATACTCACAAAGAAGATATTTGATCTCCATGAACAAAAGGTCCAAGTCATGCGAGTATCAATATCACCTCATAAGATATCTGACAGTTCATGTGATTTCCTTTTTTTTTTTGAGTTGGGATGCCCCGACTTCTTCCATCATTACATTGGCTTCTTGTCAAGGATCAACTTTTCCAAGGGGATATGAAGCAATGTCTTTGATCACCTTCAAGCTGGTCGTAGAATCATGGGTCTTGGTCGCGTCCAAACTAGTTGTAGAATCATGGTCCTCTATTGCCTCCATAGAGTCACGGGTCTTGACCGACTCCAACACACTCGTAGAATCACGTGCCTTGATCGCCTCCAACCCAGTGATAGTCACATTTTTGGCCTCCTTAAAATTTATCAGTTCAACAAAAGCAGTCATCCCTTCAAATTTGCAAGGGTAGACCCTAACTTCATCATCTGCAGTACAAACTAGAAAGAGGAAAGGTGTGCTCTCCATAGCACCGCAAGGGGACTATTTATAATCTTGAGAAAGAGGGGAAAAAAGTAAACAAAAAATTTGGGAAAATCTAAATTTTTTTTAATAAATATACTTTTTCTGTTCAGAAAAGTGCAAAAGGGAAAAAAATCCCTCATATTTTCCTACTTTAAGGGGAAAAAATCCCTCATATTTTCCTACTTTAATATCTTTAAAGTAGGAAAATATGAGGGATTTTTTCCCCTTTTGCACTTTTCTGAACGAAAAAGGAATTTTATTTAAAAAAAATTTAGATTTTCCCAAATTTTTTGTTTCTTTTATTCCCCGTTTCTCAAGATTATAAATAGTACCCCTGCGGTGCTATGGAGAGCACACCTCTCATCTTTTCGGTTTGTACTGCAGATGATGAAGTTAGGGTCTACACTTGCAAATTGGAAGGGACGACTGCTTTTGTTGAACCGATCAATATATATATATATATANNTATATATATATATATATATATATATATATATATATATATATATATATATGCGGCTTCTTTGCCCTCACAGCGTTCTCTCTTCTTTCTTTCAAAGCTTTCGATAGCTTCGAACAAATCGTATGCAACTGCCCTTGCCGGTGTCCACGCCTCAGACACACCTAAATCGCCATCTTTCCTTCCGTTTGAGTGGGCGGAGGACATCAAGAAACCTGTTAGGAAGAATGGGAAGCTTGTCATATTTTTTACAGAAGATGAAGGTATTCAACTTGCTTCATTCTGTCGTCTGAATTTGGTTGGGAAATTTCTATATGGTCATCTCAAAATGGAGCTCATTCGCAAAGAATTTGAATTTATGCACCTTGTTGGAGAGTGGAAAAATGGACTATTTGATGGGAGACACATTCTTATTCAAATTAGTAATGAAGATGATTACATGCGTTTATTTGCTAGAAGGACAATATGAATTGATAACAGTGCAATGAAGATTCTGAAATAGTCCGCGAATTTTGACCCATAGACGGAACCATCAATCCTTCCGGTTTGGATTCGCCTCCCTGGTTTGGAATTTCATTATTTTTCTCAAAAAGTATTGTACTCTATTGCCTTAGCTTATGGAAAGCCACTCAAGACGGACATTCCTAATTTTAATATTTCCCGTCTATCTGAAGTCATAATACTTGTTGAAAGAGACATCACTACAACCACTTCTGAGGAAATCTGGTTGGGCACACAACACCAAGGATATTAGCAGAAGTTAGAGATTGAGCCTTTTCCGCCGTATTATTCGAACTGTCGTATGTTCGATCACTCCAGTTCTCAATGTCATCATCTACACCCCCTTCTCAGACCAAAAAAGCAAACTGCTCCGCTAGAGGCTGTGATTCCATCTCCTCTGAATCAGTTCCAAGTTTTTGACACTATTGATCATCAGAATGATACCCCGGAAGACGTCACTTTCCCTGCAGGCAATATGTCAACCATTCAGTCCCCACTTGTAGCTCCCCCATTTTTGGAACCTCCTATCATGGGGGAAAGAGAGATTCTTCAGACCCTGCCTACCTTAGAACCTATCATCGATAATACAGGTGAAAATACTTTCACTGTTTCACTATTGTCTCATCAGATCCAGAAAGATGTTAGTATTACTCAGGCTCATGAGGATCATGATATGCAACGACCTACAACTGTCCGACCACCTTTGGAATCTACTGATCAAATGAGTCAATCATCAGATGATGAATGACAGGTCTACACATCCAGCAGGAAGAAAAAAAATAAAATCTACTTGAGCTCAGGAATCTGATGGATGATACTTTGGTTACTACGGGCAATGGTACTCACCTTACTAATTTGTTAGCCGGCTCATTTCCGCGAACTTGAGGCAGGAGGACTAAAGTGGGACGTCTCTAGCACTTTTGTGCCCTTTTGTGGCTTTTGGTTTTTTTTTTCTTTATGTATCTTTATTTTATTTGAGTTTTGTGTGTATTGTTTTGTATGAGTTAGGCTTTCTTTTAGGTCCTCTCATGCAATATTTCTATATCTTTTCCGTATTAATATATTTGCCCTTGGGCTTTTATAAAATATATATATATATATATATATATATATATATATATATATATATATATATATATATATATATATATNATACATAAAGGTTGTATGAGAGGGCCCAATAGAGGCACCCTACCCATACAGTACCAAGTACATTAATACCCCAACAAAAAGATATGGAAGACTCAAAAAATTAAAACATGTAGAAAACAAAAGCTAGGGACGAGCCAGTTTAGTCCTGCTCTTCCTCTAGTTTTAGGAGCGGAGCCAGATAACAAACTCTGAAGTGTCGTGTCATTGTCAGGAGTAACCAATGTATCATCCATTAAATTTCTAAGTTGGAGTGTTCTCCCANTGGACGAGCCAGTTTAGTTCTGCTCTTCCTCTAGTTTTAGGAGCGGAGCCAGATAACAAACTCTGAAGTGTCGTGTCATTTCCAGGAGTAACCAATGTATCATCCATTAAATTTCCAAGTTGGAGTGTTCCCCCAGCCTTCTTCTTCCGCCGAGAAGTGTAAACTTGTCATTCTTCATCAGAAGATTGACTCGTGTGATCATCGATCTGATTGAGAACCGTAATAAAAGGAAAGATAGTCGTTGTCACAGCGATAGGTTCCAGTGTATGTGAAGTGTTAATTGTCACCTCTGCACCTATTGCTTTTTGAATAGGGACATTATCCGTTGTAGTATGGTCAGGAGAAGGGGTTCCCAGGGGCAGACACCAACTCCTGTCTTGTGGTGATTCCCTTCTTAGGTTGGCTGTTCTTCGGTTTGTTAGAAGCACGTTCAGGCACGTGTGGTGCACTAACAATATTTTCCTGCTTTTAACTATTAGTTCTCAACTGTGGGTGTAATCTGAAACATTTCTCCTGCGGGTGTCCAAATATCTTGCAGTGCTTGCAGTACTAAGGTTTTTGTTCAATAATGATGTTTTGTCAATAACCATTGTGAGCAAAGTCAAACCAGACTTTTTCTACATATAGTAGTGTAATATCTCTTTCAATCAAAATTCTTACAATAGAGGGTCTTGAGAAATGAACTGTGGGTAAATCTACCTGTAAAGGTTTNTCTCCCAGCCTTCTTCCGCCGAGAAGTGTAAACCTGTCATTTTTTATCAGAAGATTGACTCGTGTGATCATCGATCTGATTTAGAATCGCAATAAAAGGAAAGACAGTTGTTGTCACAGCGATATGTTCCAGTGTATATGAAGTGTGAATTGTCACATCTGCACCTGATGCTTCCTGGATAGGGACATTATCCTTTGTAGTATGGTCAGGAGAAGGGTTCCCAGGGGCAGACACCAACTCCTGTCTTGTGGTGATTCCCTTCTTAGGTTGGCTGTCCTTCGGTTTGTTAGAAGCACGTTCAGGCACGTGTGGTGCACTAACAATATGTTTCTTCTTTTGACTATTAGTTCTCAACTGTGGGTGCAATCTGAAACATTGCTTCTGCGGGTGTCCAAACATCTTGCAGTGCTTTCAGTAGTAAGGTTTTTGTTCCATAATGATTTTTTACCAATAACCATTGTGAGCAAAGTCAAGCCAGACTTTTTCTACATCTGGTAGTGTAATATCTCTTTCAATCAAAATTCTTACAATAGAGGGTCTCGAGAAATGAACTGTGGGTAAATCTACCTGTAAAGGTTTTCTAAGGATAGTCCCAATTGCATATAAGATAGGTAGGTCAAAAAATTGAAGTTTGAGTTCAGGTAATGAGAACCAGATAGGTGCAATTGGGGGTTCTTTACTGGGATCAAAATTAGGGGCCCATTTGAGCAATTTCATATGTTTGCCCTCGGTTGTGATGAATTTCCTTGAGAAAATCTTTGTGTAGTCTTCTTCTATACTCAGCTGTATCATAACATGACTTCCATCGAAATGACCCACCTGTCAAATCCCAACTAGTTTGTAATCTTCAAAAACCTTCCGGTTAGTCACCATCTTAGGGCAATTTATTTGGAACTTTCCCATTAGAGTATATTTGTATTTTCCTTCACGAGTTAAAATTTCAGCGTCAGAAAAGAATATTGCTGGTTTGCCCGTCTTTTTCTCTACTTTCTTGATGGGATTGCAATCTCTATATCCTGCAACAGAATCATGGTACATCTGGGGGAATATCAGACTATCTGCGAGGTGGAAATGGAAGCTGCATTTGTGAACCACTGCAGCATAGGAGGGTTTGGCAGGGTTATCACCGGCGAGGGCGGCAACGTAGGAAAGCCCTGAGGCTATCACCGCCGCCAGTGCCAACAACAAAGTCAGGCTGTCGCAGATAACATAGTTGTCGAGCAAAAGCAGGGCCTGTAGACGACGCACCTGATAGCTATGCCGCCAGACGAAGCAGACGATGCGAGAAATGATGACAGCTGTCGAGCAAAAGCAGACGACGTCAAGAAGGCACGTCGACGCAGCTGTCGAGCAGAAGCAGAGCCTTAGACCGGGTAGCTCTGCTGCGAGATGAAGCAGACGACGCGAGAAGGCACGTCGACGACGCGGGTATTTTGCAAACCAAAGACGAAGGCGAGTTTTTCCAAAACAAAGGCGAAGGCGATGCGAGGCACTATGGTTCGTCATGCAAAACCCTAGCAGAGCGGAACGACGACATGCGGGAATTTATATATATCTATATCTATATATATATATATATATATATATTTATATTTATATATTTGAAAAGATTGGTTAGAGGCTATTANCTGTAAAGGTTTTCCAAGGATAGTCTCAATTGCATATAAGATAGGTAGGTCAAAAAATTGAAGTTTGAGTTCAGGTAATGAGAACCAGATAAGTGCAATTGGGGGTTCTTTACTGGGATCAATATCAGGGCTCCATTTGAGCAATTTCATATGTTTGCCCTCGATTGTGATGAAGTTCTTTGAGAAAATCTTTGTGTAGTCTTCTTCTATACTCAGCTGTATCATAACATGTCTTCCATCGAAATGACCCACCTGCCAAGCCCCAACTAGTTTGTAATCTTCAAAAACCTTCTGAATAGTCTCCATCTTAGGACAACTTAATTGGAACTTTCCCACTAGAGTAAATTTGTATTTTCTTTCACGAGTTGAAATTTCAGCGTCAAAGAAGAATATTGCTGGTTTGCCCGTCTTTTTCTCTACTTTCTTGATGAGATTGTAATCTCCATATCCTGCAACAGAATCATGGTACATCTGGGGGAATATCAGACTATCTGCGAGGTGGAAATGAAAGCTGCATTCGTGAACCACTGCAGCATAGGAGGGTTTGGCGGGGTTATCACCGGCGAGGGCGGCAACGTAGGAAAGCCCTGAGGCTATCACCGCGGCCAGCGCCAACAAAAAAGTCAAGCTCTGTCGCAGATAACGTTGTTGTCGAGCAGAAGCAGGGCCTGTAGACGACGCACCAGATAGCTATGCCGTCAGACGAAGCAAATGATGCGAGAAACGATGACAACTGTCGAGCAAAAGCAGACGGCGTCAAGAAGGCACGTCGACGCAGCTGTCGAGCAGAAGCAGAGCCTTATACCGGGTAGCTCTGCTGCCAGACGAAGCAGACGATGCGAGAAGGCACGCCGACGACGCGGGTATTTTGCAAACCGAAGACGAAGGCGAGTTTTTCCAAAACAAAGGCGAAGGCGTCGCGAGGCGCTAGGGTTCGTCATGCGAAACCCTAGCAGAGCGGAACGACGACATGCGGGAATTTATATATATATATTTGAAAAGATTGGCTAGAGGCTATTAGACGAGTCTCCCAATCAACCTCATATGCTTAAGAAATTGGTTTTGCACATAGGCGGGATCGAATCCGTGATCCCAGGGGTCTTATAAACTCTGCCAACCAAAGAGTCACGGTATGCAACACACACACACACACATATATATGTTTGGTGTATTGAGCAAAATACTTTTATTGATACAAAATGTTGGCTTAAATACAACTTACTAGAGTTTTAAACTTAGGAAAGAAATAGCCATATCTCCGAGAATACAACAAATTAACTCAAATAAACTAAAAACAAAAAACTTCTATAACTAGCTGAAAAGAAAAAGAAATACATAAAAAAGAAAAAGAAATATATAAAAAAGAAATAACATGAAATAAATAAAATCCTAATATAAACATGAAATAAATAAAATCCCAATATAACTTCTAACACTCTCCCTCAAGTAGGGCTTTAATCGAGTTGAGTCGAAATGAGTATATAATAGTTTAGACTGGGCTTGATATAATTATAAGTTTTTCATATTTGACTTGAGCTTGTGTCAAGCTTTCATATATTATTTAAGTTTGACTTGTTTAAATTTTTAAATATTTGGACTTGATTTGCTTATGAAAAGTAGATGAGCGTTTAAATGAGCTAACGAACAATCTAAAAATTCAAACGAGTATCTATATTTTTATACAAAAAATTCAATAAATAATTTTACAAATTTGATCGCAGCTATTAATTTATCGATTATAAATTTTAAACCCTACAATATCTTAAATCTCATTTCTCCTCCATTTTGTCCTAAATCACTCACTCAGGAGATGTTTAGTAGAATGATTTGTGTAGCACATAAGCATAATTTAACCTAAATTCTACCAATCAACTAAAAAGACAACTTTAAAAACCTACAAAAACTTGATATCAAGTATTTAGATATCATATATGATACAAGCCATCTTTGAGCTATCGACAAACGAGGTAATATTCTAGTTAATTAAATTTTATTTAAATAATCTATCATACATGATACGAGATATTATCGAGTTTAATATAGAGCATTTAACAAGTTATTTGTTGATCGATAAATGAGTGCTTGTCAACATAAATGAGCAAGTTCGGCTATGTTCATGTTTTGTTCATTTAAGCTTCATGCTTTTAAAAATTGTTCAAACTTGTTTATTTACTAATTTTAATGAACATGGAGTCTTAATGAAGTCGAGTTTGAGTTCAATGAGTGCATTGGTTCATTTACAACCCTACTCTCCAGTATAAACATAGATGTCAATTATATTCAATTTGAATTTGAAATCATCAAACAACGAGCAATAAAGATTCTTTATGAGAATATCCATGAGTTTATTATTGGATGAGACAAACAAAATACAAACCTCTTCATAGTCAAATTTCTCCTCGATAAACTAACAGTCAATCTCCATATATTTGGAACAACCATGTTGGACCGGATTATGACAATGCTAATAATGTTTTTAATGTCAGAAAAAAATTACAGAGGAACGATGAACAACATATGTAACTCGCGAAGCATGATGCACAACCAGAGAACTTCACACACATCCAAAGACATAAAGCAAAAATTGGCTTCAACACTACTACGAGCAAAAACAACCTCTTTTTTTGCTTTTTGAAGTGACATGGTTCCTCCACACAAAGGATCAGTAACCCGAGATAGATCCTTGATCATGGACGAACCTGTCTCGTTCAACATTCGTATAAAGCACAACAGAGTAAGAGATGTGATGAGTGAACAAACCGAAGCCCGATGTTCCTTTTTGGTAATGGAGGATTTGATGGACAACGGTGAGATGGTGTTCATAGGGGTCTTACATAAACAAACTTACGGCACTGACGACGTGACAAATGTTTGGGCATATATGGGCAAAGTAAATAAGCTTACCCATGAGGAATTGGTGTTTTCTTTGCCGAAACGGCTTTGGGAACTTCAAATACATGTAGATTCATCGAACAACTCTTGATTTGCAAAGAAGTAGATTAGTCTCGGTAAATAAATTCATCACATATTTGTGCTTGGAAATGCATCAACCCCGAGAGGACCGAGCTAATTGCATGTCTAAGAAGTGTCGGAGGAAACCCAAGAATTTCATCTCAAAGGTCAAGGCGAGCTTGGAATTGCAACAACCCTGAGAGGACCGAGCTAATTGCATGTCTAAGAAGTGTCGGCGGAAACCCAAGTATTTCATGTCAAAAGTCGAGGCGAGGATTGCCTTGAGAAACTCTAAGGTCGGTAGATCGTTACTCGTGAGCACGATGTCGTCGACATAGGCAATGAGGATGGCAATACGGTCACCGGTTGAATGACAAAAAAACAACGTATGATCATATTGAGCCTGAAAGAAGCCATGACCCACTGCAACTTGCGTACACTTGCCAAACCAGTCTCATGGGATTATTTCAATCTATAGAGGAATTTTCACAATCAACGCACTTGTCCATGAGAAGAAGTCGAGTCAAATTCCAGTGGGAGAGACATATAGACCTCCTTAGTGAATCGCTATTAAAATAAGTATTCTTAACACTCAGTTGAATGGCCAATCTAGATTCACGACTAGGAATAATAGGACTCAAACTGTATTCATTTTGACAATCGGAGTAAGTGCCTCTTCATAGTCAATCCTATAAGTATTTGAATATTCTTTATCATCCAATCGTGCCTTTTGGCATTCAAAAGAGCCATCGAAGTTAAATTTTGGTGCTTAAAATCCACCTACGACCCACCACTTTCTTTTCCTAGGCAAGATCAATCACATCTCAAGTATGGTTGGCTGAAGGGCAATCATCTCGTTCGTGGCAGCAACCTTCCAGGACAGGTCAACCAAAGCTGTCTCAATAGTGGATAGAAGATAAGACCCATCAAGAATGTGGCAAATGATTTGTAGGATGGAGATAGGCTATGGAACGAGATCTATTTCGCTATGGAATAAAGAGGGTGAAGTGTGCATGACAGTACCTGTTTGCGTAACTCAGTAGGGAGATTCATTTTTTCAATCGTATTAGTAGTGATCCCCGTAAGTAGAGAGCACTGTATCGAGATCGTTTACCGGAGCAGACTCTGAAACATGCAGCGGTGCAACAGGCTCAATGGTAGGGACATTGGGACAAGTCTCGACAGAGAGCTTTGTATGATGGGTATAGACACGGAGAGAGGGTGGTGGCAGGGATAGACCGACTGGTGGTGAATCCAGTAGTGCTGAAGGTGCACTAAAAACAGTGGCCGGAATAGGAAAAATGTCCGCCGAAGTTAGAAAAGGAGCAGTGTCCAAAAAATTAAGCTCCTCCTCACTTGAGGCAGTGTTAGGAAAGTAGGAGACATTTTAAAAAATGGAGACGTGATTAACATAGGTTTTATTGGTAGTAGGATCAAACATCGATATGCTTTTTGAGCGTGGAATAGCCGAGGAAAATACATTTAATTGAGTGGGGATTAAGTTTACTATCTGTCGGAGCTGTGTTTCTAACAAAGGTCGTGTACCCAATAATTTTGGGATCTAATGAGAAGAACCAGTTGGTAGGAAAACATGACATCAAGGCAGATAATGGAGTTCGAAAGAAGCATTTTTATGGGAATTCTATTGAAGATATAGGTAGCGATAAGGATTGGGCGTCATTCCAAAAGCACTTAGGAGTATTAGTTTGAAACATAATGGAACAAACAACTTTCAGAAAGTCTATTTTTTCTCACGGTCACCTCATTTTGTTGAGGGGTATTCGTATTGAAATTATGATGGAGGATGACATTACTAATCAGGAATTCTCCTAATATAAATTAAAGTACTCATGACCATAATTGGGTTAGATTAAAGGGGTGAACATTTTTAAATGTGAGAGCAGTTTCGGATTTATCTTTTAATACATAGACCCAGGACATCCGAGTATGGTGATCAATTAGACTATTGGAGTAAGGAAACACCATTTATTGGTATTACTTGAACTTCAATTGGGTCCCCATAAATCACTATAAGTGAAAAAGAGTGAGGAAGAAGTGTAAGGATGAGGTGAATATCATACATGTTGATGTTTAGCTAATTGACAAATTTTATATTTAAAAAAAGATGAAATTTTTATCAATAGACATCAACGGTTTCAATTATTTGAAATAATGAAATCTAGAATGACCCAAACAACTATGTAAAAGTATAATTAAACAGCGGAAGATTTAGCCGAAGACTTATTTGGTGGTTTTCTGTGGAGCTTCCAATACTTGTAACGGGTAGTTTGTGACAAAAATCACATGTGGAGTAATTGCCTCAAGATGGCGTGGCAGAGTATGGAGTATTGTTGGAGATCACGGCTGAATGCTTAGCTGAAGTTGTTGAATTGCTGAGCATGACAAGTCATTGGCTTTCTTCTCGATGAATTCTTTTTACGTTGAAGGAAGAGGGCTACGACCAAATATATGACTATAGACTTCATCAAGATCCTTGTTTAGGCTAGCCAACAATTGGAACACTATCTTTTTCTAAAATCATGGAAGAGGGGAAGGTCAGCAAGAAAGTCCCAAGTGTAGTTAATCATTTATAAAGCAACCAAGTCATTGTAATATTGGGTCACCGTCTTCGATCCCCGTTTAGCCTCACACACCTTATTAGAAACTTCATAGTGTTTTCCAGAATTACCAAAGTTTGAGTAGGTATCGCAAACGATAGTCTAGAGGTCACTTGAAGATGGAAGAAACAGGTAAGAAAGACAAATAGATGCCTATATGGAATTAATTAGCCATGCAATAATCCCGGAGTTCTCTTCTCACGTAACATATGTTGGGTCAGTCTTTGGAGGTTCTCGAATCGTGTTCGTGAGGTGACCGAATTTACCCCAACTTTTGACGAAAAACGAAACAACTTGAGACCACCGGAGGAAATTGGAAACATTGAGTTTTGAGTGGTAATTAGGAAATTTATATGGTGTTTAGGTCCTTCGGTCTGCGAAGGGATCGAGGTAGATGTCGAACATCCGATGAAATCAAAAAGAGCGTCTTGCAGAAGCTCAGAGGTAGAGGAATCAACCATGGCACCAATGGAGCCAAAGGAGAGGATTAGCCGCCGAGGAATGGAAGGAGTTGTTCCTTGCATCTAACAACCTGTAGGGAAGATTTCAGAGTGACGGAAGGAGTTCTAGCTGAAGGAGGGATTACAACAGNATTTTCTTTGTTATTTTTGAAGAAATGACTACTTTGGTAAAAAGCATATTTCCTTATTCATAAGTTGGGCTTCTACATAGCCTTACAAACTTTTTACAAATAACCCTTAAATTTCTTATATATTTCCTATTTACAATTAGACTCCTCAAAATAAGATTCAAATCTCAACACTCTTCCTCAAGATGAGCAAAAGATATTCACTAAGCTCATCATGTCACATAATCTAGACAAATATGATGAACTAATTCTTTAGTGAGGCAGTCAGCCACTTGCTCCCCAGTGGCTACATGACTTAGTTCTAGTAGTTGTGAGTTTTGGAGCCTGGTCCGACCACTCCCGCTCTCGCTCCCCCGATCGTGAAATGTCGCGACCACTCCCGCCTCTCTTGTTCGCGAACCACTCCGACCAACTTTCGTTGACTTTCACAAATCGTTGCGCCTCCCTTTCTGTTCGCTATAAAAGGCATCGCACAGCTCCTTTAGTTTTGAAGCACAACCTCTTTTGTGTTCTTCGGGCTTCCTCGGGATAGAGGAAGATAAGTGTCTTTCTCGGGATGGAGGAAGAGAAATACAAGCAGTAGTTCCTTGCGACAGAAGAAAGAAGGAAGGAAGGAGAAGAAGATTTTTCTCCCTTGGCTTCTTCTTGGTGGCTTGAGGCAGAAGAGAAATTGAGTTTATTTCTCTTGTACGTTTATCTCTTTGGTGTATCTCAGTGTAGAGACAGAAGAGTAGAGAAGTGAGAGAAAGAGTTTACTCTTGTTAGTCGAGACGATCGACTGGTGTAAATTCCTCAAGTAGTAAAATCTTCTGTAACTCCGTGGACGTAGACAATTTATTGAACCACTTAAATATGTATGTTCCGCCATGTTACTGTTTTCTGATGTGAATTTTCTCGTGTTATTTTTCGCTTTCATCAAAGATCGTTCATCTATTTTATTTATATATATATCACAACAACTGGTATCAGAGCTTTGTTTTGGATATGAGGAAGACGATGACTGCAGAAGAAGTGAATGTTTCAAAGATCGAGAAGTTGATGACAGATTTTGGTTGTTGGAATATGCATATAGAGTACTACCTCCATGGGAAGAAACTTCATCTTCTATTATTGGGGAAAATACCTGAAATGATGGATGATGTCTAATGGAATTTGTTGTTCTGGGGGTTATTCGATTGACCATATTGAGGTTTGTTGCACACAACGTCGTTAAGGAAAAGACTACTGAAAATCTCATGACAGCCTTATCAGGTATGTATGGAAAACCATCAGCGAATAACAATGTGTACTTGATAAGAAGTTATTCAATTTGAAGATGGCAGAATATGTTTCTGTTGCTCAATACCTGAATGATTTCAATACTATCACAAATCAATTGTCGTCTGTTGAAATTGATTTTGATGATGAGATACATGCGCTGATATTGTTGGCATCATTGTCAAATAGTTAGGAAGCCATGAGAATGACAGTTAGCAGTTTTGTAGGTAAATGTAAACTGAAATATGATAATATTTGTGATTTGATTTTGGCTGGGGAGATGCGCAAGAAAGATTCTAGCGAGATCTCAAGTTTGAGTTCGACACTAAATGTTGATTTCAAAGGGAGATCATATGACAGTAACTCAAATAGAGGGAGATTAAAATCAAAGTCTGGTCAGCACACAACCTGCTGGAATTGTGGCAAGGCTGACCACATAAAGAGAAATTGTAGGAATCCCAAAAAGATGGAGAATGATAACACAAATGTGGTATCTGAGGAAGTACATGATGCACTATTATTGGTAGTTCATAGTTCTGTTGATAATGGAAGTGAATAGGAGAATGGGTCCGGGGCACCCATTCCTATTGTTCCACAGACAAATGGTGTAGAACCACAGAGCTATTAAGAAATCTTGCAAGATAAAAGTTCGAGCAAGTGAGAGCTACAAAACTTCCACTAGAGAAGAAGACATTACACAACAAGTTGGTGTATCAGGTGAAGACTGAGTTTGATGACAGTAAGAGGTACATGGATAAACTTGTTTAAAAAGGCTTTCAGCAAAGACAAGATATTGTCCATGCACTGGGAGTTGCAAACAGAGGCAAGAGTAACCAGGAAATAGGTTGGAGGTGCAAAGCTATGTGGACTCTATTGATATGTTGACTAAGGGTGTTATTCTTGAGAAATTAAAGTTGTGTGCAGCTTCAGTTGGTCTTCTGGTGTGAAGAAAGGAACTTTGAGTTGCCTAGGTGAATGATTTATGTTTGAAAAAAAAATGACGCTGACAGTAGAGGATATCAGTTTGAGGAATGAGATGTTGTTGCATGTATACTGGTCTCCAAGTAGGAGATTTGTTGAGTTTTGAAGCCCGGTCCCCACGCCCCCACTCCCCCAATCGTGAAATGTCGTGACCGCTCTCGCCTTTCTTGTTTGCGAATCGCTCCTACCAACTCCCGCTGACGTTCATGAATCATCGTGCCTCCCTTCTTGTTCGCAATAAAAGGCTTCACACAGCTTCTTCAGTTTCGAAGCACCTCTTTTGTATTATTCTTCGGGCTTCCTTGGGATAGAGGAAGAAAAGTGTCTTCCTCGAGATATAGGAAGAGAAGTGTAAGCAATAGTTCCTTGCGACAGAAGAAAGAAGAAAGAAGAAGAAGAAGATTGTTCTCCCTTGGCTTCATCTTGGTGGCTTGTGGTAAAAGAAAAATTGAGTTTACTTCTCTTGTACGTTTATCTCTTCGGTGTATCTCGGTGTAGAGAGAGAAGAGTAGAGAAGTGAGAGAAAAAGTTTGCTCTTGTAAGTCGTGACGATCAACTGGTGTCAATTCCTCAAGTAGTAAAATCTTCTGCAATTTCGTAGACATAGGTAATTTGTTGAACCACGTAAATCTGTGTGTTCCGTTGTGTTACTGTTTTCTGATGTGAATTTTCTTATTCTATTTTTCGCTTTCATCAAAGATCGTTTTTTATTTTATTTACATGTATACCACAACAGTAGTGTGTCATTTGGCTTTTCCTTGATGAAGAATCTATCAATCTCCACATGTTTGGTTCTATCGTGTTGGACCAGGTTATTGGCAATGCTGATTGCTGACTTGTTGTCACACCCAACTTTATTTGAGTTTCTAGACCCACCAAGAAGAAAAACATTCTGGTTTGACACGAAGAGCATTTTTCATATCGAGTTGGTGTAAAATCCACTCATCACTCATAGCCAGAGAAATCAGTGTCTTCACTGTGCTCATCTTCGCTACCAGCGCAAAGGTCTCGACATAGTCAATGTCATATGTCTAACTGTACTTTTTCACCACCAATCGGGCCTTGTAACACTCCACTTCCTCTTATGGATTTTATTTTACTGTGGAGATCCACTTTCACCCAAATGCTCTTTTTCACGTCGGTAATAGTACTATCTCCCACGTTCTGTTCTCATCGAGAGCACCAAGTTTCTCCAACATGAAAGTCTTCCACTTTGGATCCTCCTTAGCTATTTGTCAATACTTGGGTATAAAGACAATGTCTAAAGATGCAATGAATGTTCAATGTACAGATAATATGTTATAATATGAAACAAACTAAGCAATGTCATGTGAGAAACCAAAACAATCAGAAGAATAACGATCGGAAGAACGAACCGCATTGTTGCGAGAGGTCCTCCTTAAAGCCATGGGAGTGGAAGAGAAGAGAGGAATCATATCACCTGGTTAATCAAATTCTGAAGTGGAAGGTGTAGGTGTCTCAGTAATCGGGATAGACCAGGACAAATGATTTGACGACAGAAGTGGCATGGTAGGAACTATTTTCGTACTTGCTGACACAAGTGAGACGGCTGACAGTGTTTCTTTATTCTGTCTCTTCCTCCTTGTATACACTCTCAGCTCCCTTGAGCTTGATCCATCCACCTTCAGGCTCATTTTCCTCATTTTTTGCCTTTTCCTCAACTGATTCTTCCCACATAATGAGACAATGCATTGTTCCCACATGCACCAATCTCTGGCCATCACTACTCTCTCTCTCTCAGGCCTTATATCTCCTGTATCTGATGAGTCACCAAAGGGTGAGATCACCTCCAAAGTGTAGTACGGTTCAAACTCTCTAAATGACCCATCCATGCTTACAAAAAGTCTCTTGTCTATCATACTCCATCAAACATACTTCTTTTTGGTAGCAAAATAACTCATGAAAACACATTTCACAGCTTTAGGATCTAGTTTTCCCACTGATAGTTTATTTTTCTTCACAAAACATATACAACCAAAAACTTTTAATGGGAGTATTCCGCTGTTCTCTCCTTTCAACATCTGACAAGGAGACTTCTAATCCAACACGCTTGAGGGTATTCTGTTAATCAATTGAGTCACTATCAAAATTGCATACCCTCATAAGTGCTTTGGGACATTCATCGTATCATCATGCTTCAAACTACCTCTAAAAAGTATTCATTCTTCTTCTCCGCTACTCTGTTTATGCAGTTCTATATGAACATGTGGTTTGATGATGTATCCTTTAGGCTAACAAGTATTCCCCAAACGTCTTGTTGCTATACTCTTCCTATTATCAGACATCAATATCTTCACTACTGCACTGTATTGAATCTGAATCGCCTTGTGAAAGTCTTTAAATCAAGCACGTATATCACTTTTGTTTCTTATCAAATATAACCAAGTAACATGAAAAAAATAATCGATGAAAGACACAATATATCTGAACCATCCATAGATGTTGTAGAACAAGGTTCCCATATATCTAAGCGCACCAAATTAAAAACATAACAACTCCTGGTATGCTTACCAAACTCATATACATCACACATAAGTTTTTGTTTATTTGCCTTTTCATATAAGGATGAATACAAATGACTCAATGGAATAAATGAAAAGAATCTCATGTGTTTGTGATGTAGTAGCAAAACATTCCCCACGCTCTTCTCAGATTCTCCTGCTCCAGTATTTTAACCATGGATGTCAAGTCTGAGTCCATCCTCTCTCTATCCAAGTATCAGAGTCCACTACGTCAGTACGTCACGTGTCAGTCCCCCTTTCTTGCAAGATCACATTTGGAATATCAAATGAAACAATACATTATAATTGGAGTATAATGATGCTAATGAATAAAAGTTCACTGGAAAGGAAAAAACATGCAAAACATTAGAGTAAATCATAGAATTGGTATACCTCACTGTACCGGTACTAATCGCAAGCTGTGTTGTACTATCAGCGGCCTGAATGTTCTCTGGAACTGCTATGTAAGTATAAGAAGATAACTCACTGGCGATACTTGCCACATGTCAAAATGCACCATAATCTATTTTTCATTCTAATGATCTTATGGTAAATATAAAGGTAATAGCATACATGTCAGGAGTACATTTGGCTGAGTGAGCATGATTAATAGTGTTCCCCTTGGACGATGATAGGGTGAATACATCCTTAGTCGCATTATCTATCACTCTCTGCTTTCTCTTCAACATCTTCAGTAACTCGTGCTCATCATCGGTAAAGACTACCCATGTCTTTCCCTCGTTCTTTACTACCATCAGATTTGTTCGGTAGCCTCATTTTTCACCTCTGACAGCTCTAGAACGAGAAGAGAATTTTCCTCTGCCTGCTTCAGTACATGAGTAGCCAACTTTGGCTTGGCCTTGTTGATTGATATTTGTCAACCTTTTCGCTCTTTATTGTGCATCTCCCTGATAGCATCCTCCATTGCACGTCTATCAGCAAAAGTCACAAATACAAATCCACGAGGCCTCCTTTTATCTCTTTCAACCGTAATTTGTGAGTCCAAAACCTTGTCGAATCGGCTAAACGCAACACCGAGCTCTCGTTTCTTGATTTCCAATGNAGGTAAATGTAAACTGAAATATAATAATATTTGTGATTTGATTTTGGCTGGGGAGGTGCGCAAGAAAGATTCTAGCGAGATCTCAAGTTTGAGTTCGACACTGAATGTTGATTTCAAAGGGAGATCGTATGACAGTAACTCAAATAGAGGGAGATCAAAATCAAAGTCTGGTCAGCACACAACCTGCTGGAATTGTGCCAAGGCTGACCACATAAAGAGAAATTCTAGGAATCCCAAAAATATGGAGAATGATAACACAAATGTGGTATCTGAAGAAGTACAGGATGCACTATTGCTGGTAGTTCATAGTTCTGTTGATAATAGAAGTGAAGAGGAGAATGGGTTGATGATGGAAGTGAAGAGGAGAATTGATTCGAGGCACCCATTCCTATTGTTCTACGGACAGATGGTGTAGAACCACAGAGCTATGAAGAAATCTTGCAAGATAAAAGTTCGAGCAAGTGGGAGTTACAAAACTTCCACTAGAGAAGAAGACATTACACAACAAGTGGGTGTATCAGGTGAAGACTGAGCTTGATGACAGTAAAAGGTACAAGGCTAGACTTGTTTAAAAAGGCTTTCAGCAAAAACAGTATATTGCCCATGCATTGAGAGTTGCAAGCAGAGACAAGAATAACTCAGGAAATAGCTTGGAGGTGCAAAGCTATGTGGACCCTATTGATATGTTGACTAAGGGTGTTATTCTTGAGAAATTGAAGTTGTGTGCAGCTTCAGTTGGTCTTCTGGTGTGAAGAAATGAACTTTGAGTTGCATAGGTGAATGATTTATGTTTGAAGAAAAAAGTGACGCTGACAGTAGAGGATATCAGTATAAGGAATGAGATGTTGTTGCATGTGTACTGGTCTCCAAGTGGGAGATTTATTGAGTTTTGAAGCCCGGTCTGCCCGCTCCCGCTCCCCCAATCGTGAAATGTCATGACCGCTCCCGCCTTTCTTGTTTACGAATCACTCCTACCAACTCCCGCTGACGTTCGCGAATCATCGTGCCTCCCTTCCTGTTCGCGATAAAAGGCTTCACACAACTTCTTCAGTTTCGAAGCACAACCTCTTTTGTATTATTCTTCGGGCTTCCTCGGGATAGAGGAAGAAAAATGTCTTCCTCGTGATATAGGAAGAAAAGTGCAAGCAATAGTTCCTTGCGGCAGAAGGAAGAAGAAAAAAAAAGAAGATTGTTCTCACTTGGCTTCTTCTTGGTGGCTTGTGGTATAAGAGAAATTGAGTTTACTTCTCTTGTACGTTTATCTCTTCGGTTTATCTCGGTGTAGAGAGAGAAGAGTAGAGAAGTGAGAGAAAGAGTTCGCTTTTGTAAGTCGTGACGATCGACTGGTGTCAATTCCTCAAGTAGTAAAATCTTCTGCAATTTCGTAGACATAGGTAATTTGTCGAACCACGTAAATTTATGTGTTCCGTTGTGTTACTGTTTTCTGATGTGAATTTTCTTATTCTATTTTTCGCTTTCATCAAAGATCGTTTTTTATTTTATTTACATGTATACCACAACAGTAGTGTGTCATTTGGCTTTTCCTTGATGAAGAATCTATCAATCTCCACATGTTTGGTTCTATCGTGCTGGACCAGGTTATTGGCAATGTTGATTGCTGACTTGTTGTCACACCCAACTTTATTTGAGTTTCTTGACCCACCAAGAAGAAAAACATTATGGTTTGGCACGAAGAGCATTTTTCATATCGAGTTGGTGTAAAATCCACTCACCATTCATAGCCAGAGAAATCAGTGTCTTCACTGTGCTCATCTTCGCTACCGGCGCAAAGGTCTCGACATAGTAAATGTCATATGTCTAACTGTACCTTTTCGCCACCAATCGGGCCTTGTAACACTCCACTTCCTCTTATGGATTTTATTTTACTGTGGAGATCCACTTTCACCCAACCGCTCTTTTTCACGTCGGTAATAGTACCCACGTTTTGTTCTCATCGAGAGCACCAAGTTTCTCCAACATGACAGTCTTCCACTTTGGATCCTCCTTAGCTATCTGTCAATACTTGGATATAAAGACAATGTCTAAAGATGCAATGAATGTTCAATGTACAGATGATATGTTATAATATGAAACAAACTGAGCAATGTCATGTGAGAAACCAAAACAATCAGGAGAATAACGATCTGAAGAACGAACCGCATTGTTGCGAGAGTTCCTCCTTAAAGCCATGGGAGTGGAAGAGAAGAGAGAGGAATCATATCACCTGGTTAATCAGATTCTGAAGTGGAAGGTGTAGGTGTCTCAGTAATCGGGGTAGACCAGGACAAATGATTTGATGGCAGAAGTGGCATGGTAGGAACTGTTTTCGGACTTGATGACACAAGTGGGACAACCGACAGTGTTTCTTTATTCTGCCTCTTCCTTCTTGTATACACTCTCAGCTCCCTTGAGCTTGATCCCTCCACCTTCAGGCTCATTTTCCTCATTTTTTGCCTTTTCCTCAACTGATTCTTCCCACATAATGAGACAATGCATTGTTCCCACATGCACCAATCTCTGACCATCACTACTCTCTCTCTCAGGCCTTATATGTCCTGTATCTAATGAGTCACCAAAGTGTAGTACGGTTCAAACTCTCTAAATGACCCATCCATGCTCACAAAAAGTCTCTTGTCTATCATACTCCATCAAACATACTTCTTTTTGGTAGCAAAATAACTCATGAAAACACATTTCACAGCTCTAGGATCTAGTTTTCCCACTGATAGTTTATTTTTCTTCACAAAACATATACAACCAAAAACCTTTAATGGGAGTATTCCGCTGTTCTCTCATTTCAAAATCTGACAAGGAAACTTCTAATCCAACACGCTTGAGGGCATTCTGTTAATCAATTGAGTCACTGTCAAAACTGCATACCCTCACAAGTGCTTTGGGACATTCATCGTATCATCATGCTTCAAACTACCTCTAGAAAGTATTCATTCTTCATCTCGGCTACTCTGTTTATGCAGTTCTATATGAACATGTGGTTTGATGATGTATCCTTTAGGCTGACAAGTATTCCCCAAACGTCTTGTTGGTATACTCTTCATATTATCAAACATCAATATCTTCACTACTGCACTGTATTGAATCTGAATCGCCTTGTGAAAGTCTTTAAATCAAGCACGTATATCACTTTTGTTTCTTATCAAATATAACCAAGTAACATGAAAAAAATAATCGATGAAAGACACAATATATCTGAACCATCCATAGATGTTGTAGAACAAGGTTCCCATATATCTAAGCGCACCAAATTAAAAACATAAGAACTCATTTTATTGCAACTAACATAACAACTCCTGGTATGCTTACCAAACTCACATACATCACACATAAGTTTTTGTTTATTTGCCTTTTCATATAAGGATGAATACAAATGACTGAATAGAATAAATGAAAAGAATCTCATGTGTTTGTGATGTAGTAGCAAAACATTCCCCACACTCTTCTCAGATTCTCCTGCTCCAGTATTCTAACCATGGATGTCAAGTCTGAGTCCATCCTCTCTCTATCCAAGTATCAGAGTCCACTACGTCAGTACGTCACGTGTCAGTCCCCCTTTCTTGCAAGATCACATTTGGAATATCAAATGAAACAATACATTATAATTGGAGTATAATGATGCTAATGAATAAAAGTTCACTGGAAAGGAAAAAACATGCAAAACATTAGAGAAAATAATAGAATTGGTATACCTCACTGTACCGTTACTAATCACAAGCTGTGTTGTACTATCAGCGGCCTGAATGTTCTCTGGAACTGCTAGGTAAGTATAAGAAGAGAACTCACTGGCGATACTTGCCACATGTCAAAATGCACCATAATCTAATTTTCATTCTAATGATCTTATGGTAGATATAAAGGTAAAAGCATACATGTCAGGAGTACATTTGGCTGAGTGAGCATGATTAATAGTGTTCCCCTTGGACGATGATAGGGTGAATACATCCTTAGTCGTGTTATCTATCACTCTCTGTTTTCTCTTCAACATCTTCAGTAACTCGTGCTCATCATCGGTAAAGACTACCCATGTATTTCCCTCGTTCTTTACTACCATCAGATTTGTTCGGTAGCCTCATTTTTCACCTCCGACAGCTCTAGAACGAGAAGAGAATTTTCCTCCGCCTACTTCAGTACATGAGTAGCCAACTTTGGCTTGGCCTTGTTCATTGATATTTGTCAACCTTTTCGCTCTTTATTGTGCATCTCCCTGATAGCATCCTCCATTGCACGTCTATCAGCAAAAGTCAAAAATACAAATCCACGAGGCCTCCTTTTATCTCTTTCAACCATAATTTGTGAGTCCAAAACCTTGTCGAATCGGCTAAACGCAACACCGAGCTCTCGTTTCTTGATTTCCAATGACAAACCTCCAACAAAGTTGTGTGCTCCGTCTTTGTTAGGAAGAAATATTTCATCAGGACTTTGAATGCATTCAGAGTCCAATCGTGGGGCGCCACCTATCAAGTGGACTCCATCGTTTTTAACACTGGTCAATACCAGTGTATTGCAGTAGGGCCCACTTGACAAAATGACTCCCCACCATTGGACTCCGAACGCAAATTACGTTAGGAGCCCTGATGTAATATTTTCTCCCTTGTCAGACATCGCTTAGAAATGAAATGCGGCGGTTGCGACCAGAGACTTCCAGAGGAGAGGTCGTTCGGTGAGCCTGGAAGTGAAACCCTACTCTCTGTTCACCTTCACGTTCTCCTTCCCCAGTTAGTGCTACTATATCACGAGGGTCATGCCACAACTGTTTCGCAAGGGTCACACCACAATCCCGCCCTTGCCTTCCAGTTAGCTCTAATCACGATTGTATCGCAATAGTGAAGCAGAAGGAAGAGGAAAATGCGAGTTTTGGGTCTCTGTACCTCTTGATCCCAACACTGGATCCCATTGTTGGTCTTTCATGCCGCGATGTCATTCTTGTCGAGGAAACTTAGTGTTGTGAAAAACGAAGACAATAAAGCTAAAATTGGAACTAGAAAATCCACAAAACAAAAATACAGTGGAGCACAAATTTTACGTGGTTCGGCAAATTGTCTACGTCCACGGAGTTGCAGAGAATTTTATTAGCTTAAGGAATTATGTCGTCGATCACGTCGACTTACAAGAAAGACTCTCCCTCTCTCTTCCTCTCTCTCCTCTGTTCCTTTCTCTCCTCGCCTCTCTCTCGACCCGTGAACCATGCGAGGAGAAGGAAAATTAGGGAAATCTCGAGGCTTGCGATCCTTTCCCTATAAAACCAACGCCCGAGAGTGATTCCAAGGGAAGCTGCAACATGTCTATTTATTAATTTAATCATGCTATTAGGCCCATTACGTAATTAATTAAATAATTAACGAAGATCATTAATTATTTCTTTTTCTCTTGTGCAACAAATCATAGATGACGGAATTCATGCAAGGAAAAATATAGAAAATCTAGGGAAGGAAAATCTCACTCATATTCTGTTCTTTTATGTTTGCAAATTTTTTTGATACATTTGTCACTCTTTTTTTGCAACACTTAGATCCATCCTGCATACGTTCCTCGAGTCTCCAGATTGTCGATTCCGACTCGTCCAGGTCCGATTGAGTAGCAGCGGTGATTTTAGGGCCTTGATAAAAAACATATTTCCTTCATTCAAGAATTGGGCTTTTATAGAGCCTTACAAACTTTTTACAAATAATCCCTGAACTTTTATATGTTCTATTTACAATTAAATTCTTCAAAATAAGATACAAATCTCTAACACTTTTCATTCCATCTTTTTTAATATTTACTCATATAACATTTTAGTACTATAGTCGCATCGAAATATATGCATGAAAATCACTGGGAGGGAGGGGTAGAGGAAGTGAGGGAGTGAGAGATGTAGATAGAGAGAAAGTTGGTATTTAACTTTTCATTTAATGTAATATGTATCGAGTTGATTTACAAGATGTTACACCCGTTATCCATGGTTGTCATTATACTCTATCAAATAGGATTTTAGAGCAAACAGGGAGGTTAAAATACTGTTATCATCTTGTTCGATAGGGAAATAAATGGTGCCAACATTTACATCTTAATAAAATGCTCACAGACTCCTTTTGCAAGTGTAGGTTTTGCATCCCCAATCCATACGCCCTGCTAGAGAAAGTGATATACCAGTCAGAGTCAAGAACTCCTACAATCCACAAGCTCCAGGTACCCTCATCACCAAAGAAAGAGATATGAGTGAGGTTTGCACAACATTTCTTTTGGTGTTTCTTGACGAAGTAGCCTTTAAAAATCTCCTTGTTCCGAATTTTTCTTCATAATTTCAGGCTGTTTTAACAAGCATTGTTTTGAAGTCCAGCATTACCGTGTTGGATATTGTATGCACTCGAATGCTTGGCCAGTCTAGTTTCTTGGCAAAGGTGCCATCGATTTCTCCATCAATTATTTTTTTGAAAATGCGTTCAATTTAGTCATTCGATTCATCAAATTTTAACTCAATTGGTTGCATCAAAAACTTTCTAATTCCTTTAAATCGAGATTGATGGATGGAAGCTTTCCTGCCATGGAAAAATTATTGCATTAGGAGTTCTGATTCAGTTTTGCAACAAGATTCCAATCACGGTCTGACATGCTTAGAGGCAGGCCTTCCCATGTATTAAATTGGGTGTTTGTCTGTACATGTGATAGATCCTGATTGGAGACTTGATGCAATAATCACTACCTGCCATGAGAGGATTTTTGAACTTTTTAGATTCAATCTGTCACCACTTAGTAGTAACTTAGGCTAATGAGATTGTCACTAAAAAATCTAAAATAGATGATAAATTAAGTTAGATCAAAATTAGTTCAAATTTAGTAAGTCTAACGGTCAAATCGAACAGCTGAAAAAGCTGAAAATTAAAATGAACGTACCGAATCTAGAAACCATTTTGAACATTTAGTCACTATTCTCATAAATTTTCTAAAAAATGCATTAAATCTTGACTGGTACGCAGGTTTTCTCCACATTTGAGGAGTGGGGCATTTCAGTTGATGGCGTGGCTACCAGTAAAGTCAGCATCTCTTTGACCTTAGATCCAGCTAAACAGTGGAGCAGAGAATTAATTCAACGGGTAAGTTGTGATTTGTTTCAGAAACAAAATCAGCGGCAACAATGGTGAAATTGGGATAGATAGATGGAAGCAAATCAAATAAATAAGGACTGTTCTTACAAAAAAATATATGCAAATAAGCAAGATGTGATGGTATTGTACTTTTTCAAAGTTAGATCAGCTCTCTCACAATCTTAGATGTCGACAAGAAAGCCATCAAAAGAAAAGAACACAGCAACCAATGAAAACATGTAGAAAAAAATCAAACCCTTCGTTATTCCTTTTAATAGAATCCCCTCGCAGCATTTCAAAAACTTTTCTTCACAACTTCCCTCCAAACTTTTTTAATTTTTTCTTCTTGAATATGTTATTAGTGGCCCTAGCGGACCCCACCCTCTTCTGACTTGCTTTTGAGGCCCATCTTGTCCGCTCCGCTTCTTCACGCAGCAAAGATCGACCCGCCTGCAGGCCAGTTGGTTGTTTCCGGCCGGTTCAGGGTGGACGGGCTCAATTCTGGGCATAACATAAGACCAGCTCAATTTTGGGCATAACATAAGTGTATGAGTTAGATTAGCGGTATCATTGATGTGATGCAAAATATTTGAGTGGTTTAATTGTAAAAAAAAAAAGAAAATGTTAGATATGTGAATAGATAAGGATTGGGTGGTATGTATGTAAATTCCCCTTCTGTTTATTAACCGCATAATGCACGGTTGCTTTACCTCGTACGCAGGAGCTTCATCATATAGTTGAAGAGCTTGAGAAGATTGCGGTGGTCAACCTTCATCAGAATAGATCCATAATCTCTCTCATTGGAAATGTACAGCGTTCATCGTTGATTCTAGAAAAGGTCTCTCTCTCTCTCTCTCTCTCTCTCTCTCTTCCTCTCCCCCAACTTGTGGATTTTATTGTTCTCTGTAGCCTCGTGAAAATCAAAGTGAGTTTTTGATATGGTCTGAATGTAGGCGTTCAATGTTCTCCGCAAAATAGGAGTCAACCTCCAGATGATTTCTCAAGGCGCATCTAAGGTATTTAACTAGACTTCTCTCTCTCTCTCTCTCTCTCTCTCTCTCTCTCTATATATATATATATATATATATATANTTTCACAATGATGTGATGTTTCTTCGAAAGGTATGCATTTGTGTCTGGTAATTGTTTGGTAAATATTATCATAATTGTCGTGTTGGTTTTGGCGCTTATTTTAGTACATATTTGTCATGTGCTGCACAAATTTGCATTATTAGCTTTTAAGACATTTTTCTATTGCAGGTAGTTTCTTTTCTGAAACTTTTTGGCTTTGACGATATAACCATAGGGAGAATTTTATGTCGATGCCCGGAGATATTTGCTGCTAATGTGGATGACACTTTGCAGAGGAAAGTTAACATTCTGACTGATTTTGGTATTTCTAGAAAATTTCTTCCTCGTGTTATTAGAAAATACCCTGAACTTCTTCTGTTGGATGTAAACACCAGCTTACTTCCAAGGTATAACATTCAAACCGTATGATTATGGTTTATTAACATTATTTTTCATTTTCATAGCAGGTGAGCTCAAAGCTAAAAATGCCACCCTCTGCTTTCACCATTTCACTCACAAATACAGTGGTTTTTTTAAGATCGGTGCATCCACAGCTTTTGACGGCCGAATATAAAATTTTAATCCTTTGCTTTTATTAATCTAATTGTGTTGACATTGGTTCCGAACAAATGGGCCTGAGTAGATGTAAGGTTGATAATTGGCCAGAGCTCAAAATTTGTACAATAATTGTTCATGTTTTAACTGATTTAAAATTGATTGCAATAATAGTTCAATTGAATAGAAAAAATCCAGTTCAACTAGAATTCGGCTTGATATATATATATTGAAAAAAATGGCCGGAGGTTATTATACGAGCCTCGGTCATCGCTCGTATGCCTAAGAATTCGAGTACCACACCCTACACTCAGGGGGAATTGAACCCCAAACTCAAGGGGACTTACAACTGACAAGCAGATGTCCGACCAACTGATCTGAGTACGCGGCGCATATATATATATAGAATAAAGAACTTATCATATAGGAGTAGGATTATTCCCTCCCAATATATACCACAATATAAATTTCAAATTCAATATCTCATCATGATTGTGATTTATAACCCAAGTGTTTCAAGTGGATTTTCATCAATGTCTATGTTTGTTGATTATTCCTTAACCATTGGAGAAGCAAAAATAAAAAATAAAAAATAAGAAAGGGCATTTACATACGTACCATTTCAATTTCTATACATGCTCATATCTAACACTTAAACTTTCATATTTACATGCATGAAATATCACGAGTAATAATTTTTGAAAATACATATTTTCATGCATAAATTTATAATATCATTATGTTATAAATGTAAATATTAAACTTTAGGTGTTAGATACATAAGTGCATAAAAGTTATGCTATACATCTAAATTTCCCAAAAAAAAAAATCATTTTACTTTTAAATTTTCTCTTAAAGTCTAGTTTTATCATGCATTTATCAATTCAAATTATGCATCATATATAATATATCTTTATCAACCATTTAATTGTGCTGCGCGTCATGACTCTTTGGTTGGCAGCTACGTTGTCAGTTGTTAGACCTCTGGAGTCACGGGTTCGAGTCCGCTTAAGTGTATCTGCTTTGCACTGCAAGATTGAATGGTTAGACACATAAGGTTGGTTGGGGGCTCGTATCATAGCCTCTGACCAATCATTTTAAAAAAAAGTAAAATAAAAATATCAACCATTTAATTAATTTCAAATCATTGGAAAAATAGTCGTCTCATCCCATCAATTAGATAATTAGATGGTAATTAGATACTCGTAAAATAACTCAAAACTATTAATATTAAGTGGAGAAAAGTCGTATTACCTGCAGGTGAACATGTCCATGGTAGTTCATGATAGCGAGGCCAAAAAATGCATCAGAGCCCTCCATTATGCTTTCTTTGAAAACACTAATGGCTTCAACCAAGAAGCCAATTTAGAAACGAATTAATACTAGTTCTATTACAGATTAGGATTTATTGTACTAAGAAACTCCATTAATATTTTGAATACTTGTTAGCCTGCCTTCGTTCTAATTTANACGAATTAATACTAGTTCTATTACAAATTAGGATTTATTGTACTAAGAAACTCCATTAATATTTTGAATACTTGTTAGCCTGCCTTCGTTCTAATTTAATACCCCATGGCAATCAATTTCTCAAGCAAATAGTTTGCTTTGTGAATTTATCAGTTATTCGTGTTTGATTGTGTTATGCTTGATAATTAGCTCGTATTCGTCTTTTTATTATAACCTTTTTTACACGAAGAAGTTCTTGTTCAATCTTATTTAGTTCGATCACACACACACACTTTCGCTTGCACGTACGCACACCAATACACGTACATGCACATGCACGCACGTGTATATATATATATATATATGTAATGTTGTGCTTTGTATATTCTATAATATGATAAGAGAGGCCTGATGTAGGTTGAGAAAAATCATTTTTAAGTATGGAAAATAATTGAATAAGGATTATGATCAAATTTTTATTAAAGTTTTTTTTTTAATTATTATATTTATTTTGAGATAATTGCAAAAGAAATTTTATTTTGTTATTTATATGTTGCATTCATCTTGATGAAGCTTTGTTTAGTGAATTGAAGGCATCTTCAAATTAAGTTTGATTTTCTTTTTTTCTATTTCATGAATTTATTTAGACTTACTTGCCTTCGATCTTTACGAACCCCTGCCTCTTTGATTCCATTGTCATAGTTAGGGCTGTCAAAAAAGCTCGTTGTTCGCGAACAGTTCGTGTTCGGTTCGTCAATGAGTTTGTGTTCNATCATGAATTTACTTAGACTTACTTGCCTTCGATCTTTACGAACCCCTGCCTCTTTGATTCTATTGTCATAGTGACTTTATACTACTATTATTGTTGTTGTTATTGTTGTTGTTGTAGCTGTAAATGACTGATTAGTGAAACATATAAATTTTATTGGAAGATATATGCATGTATTTGCATATCTAACCCCTAAACTTTGATTTTTACATATTATGTCATCTTACTTATGCATGAAAATGTGTATCCTTCTTTGAAAGTTAATTGATGATATTTTTATGTGATATGAAATATTTTGAACGGTATAAACGTAAAAAATAAAGTTACAGTTCGGTATTCTCTTACTTGTACGATTTTGAACTGTTTAAGGAACAATCACTTTTAGGCCTTGTTTGGGGGGAATGGAGTTAAAATAAACAACTATGTGAAATGATATTTGTAAAATATAGTATTATTGTTAAAAAAATTGTGTTTTTTAATATTATTATATTTTTTATTATAAATTATTTTATTAACTATAATATTATTAAATTATAAACTCAATTCAAGGATGGAATCTGTCATTTTCCTTCGAACTATATTTGTAAACCCAGTCGTAAAAATTGTGAGCAGAAAAATTGAAGATGATGATTTTTTTTTTTTAATACAATTTTTTTATGAAGGGCAGGTGTGTAACATGATTGCGGTGATAAAAATGACAAAAAATATCATTAGGAAAAAAATATATCATGTTACATACCGTATGTCGTAAAAGGAAAAATATTTTGTCCGGACGTCCGCACTTCTGGATGACCAACAACCGGCGGCCGCGTCGCCTGTTGTTGATGTGTATAATGATGTGGTCGCTGGTTGTTAGCTGTTCGGATGTACGATATCTGGACAGAATTTTTTTCCCCAATAAATATCTGTTATCATTAAAGGTTATAAGAACAATTGAAAGCAAAATCGGTTTCACATAAACTACTAAATATTTTTAATAAAGATTTAAAAATTTGTAGCACACAATTATTAGCTCAAAATTATTTTATTATGTAATCTTTGATAAATATTTTTAATAATTATGTATGCAAACTTAGTATTTACAAATCAACCACCATCTTCCATCCATTTTACAAGTTCTCACTCAAATGTCAAAAAAAAAAAAAAAATTTAGTCCTTTGTCCTATATAAATTTTTTTTTAAAAATAAAATGAGTAGAAATAATATTTTTTTTAATTCAAATTTATTCAAAATGAAATTTAAAATTATCAAATGTATTCAAAATAAAATTTAAAATTTTTTTGGAAGTTTGAGCAACTTGAAATGCTTGAATGAGATCTAGAATCCTATTATTTTTATAACAATTGTTTAGAAGTGGGCTCCCCCAACCACAATATTGTTTTTATTCTTGTCTTACATTTTATTTATTTGCCTTAGATGATAATATTGAGTAGTGGCTAGTAGCAAATGCATTTAAAGAACTCCAAAGTTAAGCATACTCATGTGACATNACCCAACCACAATATTGTTTTTATTCTTGTCTTACATTTTATTTATTTACCTTCGGTGATAATATTGAGTAGTGGCTAGTAGCAAATGCATTTAAAGAACTCCAAAGTTAAGCATACTCATGTGACATGTTGAGCTTTCCATAGTTAAACATCTCATTTGTTTGTCATTTTGTTACTAATAATTTAGTGACATGTTCAGAGAGGGTTGAGGGGTTGTGGATTGCTTTTTTGGTTAATTTATGCTTTGATAAATTCAAGTTATTGTTTGAAAAAAACTTATGTTGATTATTTCTTTTCATGCTAATAGTGGTAATGGGTAAGATGAAAGAAATTAGATCGTTTGCTANGAATTCAAGTTATTGTTTGAAAAAAACTGATGTTGATTATTTCTTTTCATGCTAATAGTGGTAATGGGTAAGATGAAAGAAATTAGATCGTTTGCTATGTGGGATAAAGATGTGAAGTTCTTCTTTTGTGATCTCTGTTTAAAGGAGACTGGATTGAGAAAAATGTCAACCACCTATTTTAATAAGGATTGTTAACAAAATATTATAAAAAACTATAAGGAAAGTACTAGAAGAGAATATATGGAATGCAAGTAAAACAAAAACGAGATGAGTTAATAATGGATTGAAAAATATGGAAAGTGTTAAAGTAATATTCTCGGGCCTAGGTTGGGATCTCATAGAGTAAAACATTGATACTTCAGAAGAATGAAGAGCTGAGAGATTAGAGGTAAAAATTTATTTAACGTTCAGTGTTTTCCCTTTTTTTTTAAAATTTATCTCAATAATATCAACATATCAATTAAATTTTATGTTGTCTCAATTTCCAAGAAGCTCTAGTTTAGTGGCATTGATTCTGAGTTTGAGAGGAAAGTTAAACCTAATATTTGATAAAGTTGTGGCTACAAATGATCAAGCATGGGCACCAAGTGAGTACATGCTAGCAGGGCTGGGTATGCATAAGCTAAGCAAATTGCTGAATCAAATGACGGGTCTAATTCCAACCTAAATGAAGTGACATATACTAGTCATTCCAAACGTCCTAGAGTTTAGAGGAAGAAAAAAGATGGTGTGCTTTTTATAAGAAGCCAGATTTCATGCAAAAGTTGGTTCATGCACTTATGAGTTTAACACATACATGCAAATTCTATTCAGTAAGTTATGAGAATACTAGAAGAAACTCTAGAAATTTATGAAGGCGCGTCGTTTTACTTGTTTTCATTGAAATTGTTGGAAGATCCTATTAGGAAAGAGTTTTTTTGTGTTGATGACATTTGATTGTAGGGTTAATTATTTACATTACTTTTATGAGAATTAGGATATATGAGTAGTTTGTTATTTTAGACTTTTTAAGTTGATTGATATGGGTGTAGGACTTGTTAGTATATCTTTCATTATTTATGGACTTGTCAATGTCATGGTTCTAATTTTATTTATTATTTATTAATACATAATTGTTATTTATATGTGTTAGCTACAACAATAATGAATAACATTGATAGAGAAAGACGAAAAAGAAAAATTACAGATGCATTATTCTTAATATATGAGTATTACCACTCATATATTGTTTGCTCTCCTTGTATGACATCCATGTACTTCGACGACAAATGAGTAGGAAAATTGCTTGTGGATTATCCAACAATATTTAATAATATGTTTAGTATGACAAGCCATATTTACTGATCTATTGGGAGAACTTCACATAAAGCATAAACTCCATTGGCCCGTCTAAGATGATTTCAAGAGAGGTGTTAGTTATTACCCTCTATATTTTATCACAAAAAAGAGTATAGGAGGGAGCTATGAAGTGATTCCAACACTCATTAGAAATAATTAGCAGATATTTTTTAGTTGGCTTAAACCTCTACTCAGACTTTCCTAGAAAATTATCAGACTTAAGGACAGTACATTTCAAAGCACCACTATAGAAATTTCACGAGATCAACACTATATGTCATATTTGAAGGTAGATTTTTATGTTCATTATTTTACAAATTTACTTAAACGTAGTAACTCTAATATTTTACATAAATGACTTGGGAGTATATTAGAGAAATTGATAAAACACATGTAAATGCACACACATGTAATAATAAAAAGTTGCATATACTAGACGTTGTGATTCATAAACACAAAAATTCATGACTGAATGTGGTTTCAATATATGTTTCACTTTTATGATGATTATATTAGAAGACAACACACACAATGGTTGTATATTCAAATTTGTCACACGAACTCATAAATACAATTTTCGAAAGCTACCTCCAAATTTGCTTGAATATGAATAAATAAAATATTTATTACATCAGAATACTAATGAATATACTTATAATTGAGAAATATTATTTGGCTGATGGGAGATGTCTATTACAAAGAAGGCATTTTAAAATATCATATTCTTGACTTTGAAAGAGCCAACAACGTAGCTTAGGTCAACAAGATGTTTAATAATAGACACTTATTTTTACATGGTGTTATTAAGAGGATATTTGGAATTTGGAAAAAAAAAATAGGTTTTTTTGCGAGATAACTCCGCATATCCTTTCAACAAACAAGTGAAAATTGTGATCACTACTATCAATATTTGTCTCGTGCTTGGAATTAATTAAGACGGGAATGAACGGTGGGACGTTGGAAAATAAATTCCCTGTTATTATATTTATATAATTAACAATTTAATATTCAAATAACATGAAAGAGACACTAAAAAAAGTAATTTAATCAATAAGTATAAATTTGTACCTTTTTTATTGTTATTCCAACTCATGTGTACATTTGCTCATCTCCCGTTCATCTTTTCAAAAGTTTAAGAAACTTAAAAAATTTTAAAGCAGATTATGAGTTTTTTTAAAAAGAACCCAAGAATAATCACACTTTTAAACCACATTAATTCAAGCAAAAAAATCAATATTCATGTTGATCTTTTATATCTTTATAAGAAATCGTAAAATATGCTAGCTTTTCATTTTTATAAAAATCTGATATATGTTAATGCAAGTATCAATGAAATTTTTTAAATAAAAATATACAAATTTTTATATGTATTTAATTTAACTTTACTTTTACTTTATACTATTTACATACACATATGTCTGCTTGAGGATCATCATCAACAAAACTTAACACATCCTTGACTGATATTATCTCGTCAGTACAATAGTTAGCGACCTAAACATTACAATTGTCTCAACTGAAAAGCCCCTTTCCTGCCTCTGGTCGAATTATCCTATCGGTATAGTGGTTAGCAATGTAAACACCAAAATTGTCTAGAGTGTTAAGCTTTGTCTGCTCACCCTTAACTGATATTATATCATTGGCACATTGATTGGTAATCTAATCATTACAATTGTCTTAGATGGTAGAAAAATCTCTACTCGCTCGAGTATACTGACATCACATGTCTGTACCATTAGGGGGTGAACTCATCTAATGAACATGAACATACAAACATACATATAAAAGCTATTTCATTCTTCCATATCACGCATTCTCTTTTTATGAAATATTTTACATCTATCTGCTAATGAATAAATGCAAATTTACTATATTTATAAATCATGAAATCAATTGACATATGCACATTCACTAAATATCAAGAGGTTAAAACAATAATGTGACATGTATATGTGATCATGCGATAAACTAATTTGTATATCCTTACTAGAGTCATGCAATAATCTAATACCTCCATAAACTAAATTGTTTTATAATCTTTCTATTTTAGCAAGACTTAATATTAACATTTAATAATATTTTAATTAACTAATTATTCTAAAAATAACTAAACATTAAAAATTCTAACATTTACCCTCTCCTCTTTGTGTGAATTCAACAATTAAAATCTTCAAATCTTACAAAGCAAAAGTTCTTCGACCTCTCTGACTTCCTATCATCAAATAATTAAATTCACTATTAATAGGTAATGATATTATTTATATTAATTATTTATTAATTATACACTAATCCTTACATAATTACTCTTTTAAAAAAATTAAGAAAATATTACGGTATAAGCTTAGATTCGGTCCCTTTTTCCCTGCTGATCTTTCATTATATATTTATATTATTCTTATTAGCTGATATTTCATCTAACTGATTGTAGTTTAATGTTTTAATTCTTCAGAAAATATGAGTTCCAGGTCTTCCGAAGCTTTTAAAGTGTTGTAGTACAGCTGTGGATTGCAGTGTCTCTACATTCTTCACGACAAGATTATAGCTATGAGAGAATTTTACAGGTGTATAAGAAATTAATGAGTAGAGAGCTGCTACTTCTTCAGATAAGAGGGTTAGTCAAATGATTCCACGTCAGATAGTGATCAAACATGAAGAAGTTATCTCATAAAATTAATCGATTGCACTTCAAATTCAATATCATGATAATGTTATTTGTTCTTTTAATAGCTTTATTTTTTATTTTTTTTGTGATATTCACTATTTAGTGAGATGTCAACTTTCAGTTGTAATATTCGAAATTACTATTTTTTTTTAATTCTGAATGTATTTTTTATTTCATGCATGAATTATTCAACCTGAAGTAGTTTTGTTATGAACAACACAACAAGTATTTTTTATTATAAATAACTGCAACAGAGCTATATAAACAAAGAAATACAACTTCCTCGCTACAACTTTTGCGCAATAACCTTTTGAGTATGTCACCTAATTCTCACGAGTATGTCACACAAAAAATTTGATTTTTATATCCATAGCATCCAATTCATCCAATTAAACATAAGTCAAATGTTATGTTTGTAAATAAAAAATGTAGGTGTAAGATACATAAATACATAATAATTGAGTACTACTTTGTAAATTTTCCAAAAATAAAAAAAACTTGGATAATTAATTAACCCTCTGCTTCTCCTTCCCCCTCAATTAACTCCTCAGATCTGCCGGAAATCTCTCAGAATCTCGCGCTCTCCGCCTTCCTCTGCACCTCGCCGGCAGATCCCTCATAATGCAGCCAAGCAGCTTCACCGCCGCCTAGCTCCGCCGCCGCGGATCAGAGNCAACTCTTCAGATCTGCCGGAAATCTCTCAGAATCTCGCGCTCTCCGCCTTCCTCTGCAGCTCGCCGGCAGATCCCTCATAATGCAGCCAAGCAGCTTCACCGCCGCCTAGCTCCGCCGCCGCGGATCTGAGCTTCAATGGGCTCCGCGCCGTCGTCGCAATACCACGGTGAGGAGGACGCATTCCAAGAAGACGAGGAGGAACAGAATCCCCGAGCTATTAAACCTTCGAAGGAGAAGGTTCTGGAGCAAGAACCGGAGATCCTCCCCTGCCACGCCTCCGCTTCTCCACTATCCCCGCAGCTCTCCACCGTCGGCACTCCCCGACTTCTCGGTCCCTCTATAAAAGTTTGGGATCCCTGTAATGTCCTTCTTCCTCCAGCCGTGTTCTCCCGTGGATTCGATTCTGATGCTGGCGGTGTTGAGTTGATGCGGGAGTTGGTGTTGATTAATCATGGTGAATGCGGAGTGAGTTTGAGGCCGGATCTGGTTGGTGGGCGGTGGTCTTCAGCGGGATTGACGGGGAATGGGGAAAGGCAGGCGCGGGCTCTAGCTGTGTTTCTCAATTCACAGGGAGTGAGGTTCAGTGCAGTCTACTGCTCCCCGTTAGATCGGGCGAGAGATACAGCAGCCTTCGTTTGTCGGGTTTGTCAACAATTTTACCCTTGATTCTTTTCATTTTAGCTACTTTCTTCATGCATTTGGATATTTTGATTCGAAACGAACTTTATAATGAAGCGTGAAACACTAGGTTATTCAGCTTAGTTTAATGAGTAAACTCAAAAAAATTGAAAATTTTGAAGTGGGCAAGACCATAATCTGGTGGTATCGGCTCGCTAATTTTTTTGGGAGTGCATTTGTTGATTTCATATGAATGGAGCATCATTCATCTTGCTGCTTCTACATGAACGGCGTCAATCAAATGTTCTTGCTCAATCTGCTTAACTTGCTACNTACCCTTGATTCTTTTTATTTTAGCTTCTTTCATCATGCATTTGGATATTTTGATTCGAAATGAACTTTATAATGAAGCGTGAAAGACTTAAACTCAAAAAAAATTGAAAATTTTGAAGTGGGCAAGACCATAATCTGGTGGTATCGCTTGCTGATTTTTTTGGGAGTGCATTTGTTGATTTCATATGAATGGAGTATCATTCATCTTGCTGCTTCTACATGAACGGCGTCAATCAAATGTTCTTGCTCAATCTGCTTAACTTGCTACTTTCTCTTTGGATTTCTCTCTATCTCTCAAACCTAGGGTGTGTTTGGGGCAACCGCGGGTGGCCCGCGGGGTTCGACCCGCGGCATGCTTTTAGTGTAAATACTCAACCGAGTTTTCGGGTAAGCTACCGAAGCATGTTTTCCAAACAGTAAAACGGCGTTTTAAAAATGCCGCCCGCACTTATGAGCTGCCCCAGACGCCCCCTAGCCTCTTTACTCTTTGGGAGAGTTTCAAAGATATTGAAATTTAGGAAAGGATAATAAATGAAACTATGATTATGGCCGTGAATTTAGAGAAATTTGGAGGTATTATTATCATGGAAATACTTGTTTGTTATAGATGGTGATTAGGTTGTCTTGGTTGCACCACCTATTTTTGATAAACATGCCAACAGAGCCATTAACTGATGTATCATTGAGAAAAGTCAAAACATGCTGGACAATGATTTGCATGCATGTTGAGATAGTGAATTGAATCATGACAATTGATTCTGTACCGAACCAGTACGTTGGTTTGAACCAAATTTAACTGTCCTACAGTAATTTTAGCTAAAGCTTTATGCGTTCAAGATTGGTAGTCTTTGTCATCAGTTGTTATTGTCTTTCTCATAGCCATAGAAGGTGGCAGTTTTTTTCTGTTTCAAAGATCAAGCCTATGGGTGGCCTTGATCTTAATACACCGTAAGTTGTGATTATAGAATTGAAGTTCTTAAAGTGAAAATATATTATATATGAAGTAGTTTTTAAAATTGGGTCTTTATCATTTTTTTAATCGAGCATTTACTCCATAGAAAGTACGGTTATGATCATGATCCTCTAATTGGATAGTTTGCTGTAAAAGGACACCATTAAATTATAACTATGAATAATGCCTGTGAGTTTCCTAACATGTGGCGCCTGGGAATCCTGGACCTGTTCGGTCCAGGAGTTGGGAGGGGTCGACTGGCCCTCTAGGGAGTGCTTCAAAAGAGAGTGGGTCCTGCGCCTAGTTATCCTAGCATTATATATTTGCTTTCTTGATATTTATGGTTAGTTTTGTGCGTGTTTGTTTGGGACAACAATCAACATCGCTAGTTTTCCCCCGCAAGCCAGAACCACATCCCCTTGTTGATTTCCTGTTTTTCCATCCCTCCTACCTTGTGTTACTGTCCAAACAGCAAGGTACTGTTGTTTCCTGCTACCATCTGATCATCCTGCTTTGTTGCTGCCACCCAGCTTGCGGGTTATTCTGTTCCAGCCATCCGTTCCTTGCCACGAGCCCTTTCCCTCGCTTCCATCATTTAGAAAACAATTCTGATGCTTTCCTGCTATTCCAACTGCCTGTTGCCCCTTCCATGCAAACCACTACCACCTCTGGATCTAATCTTAGAGTGAATTTGTGTTGTCATTTGTTGCAATTTCCGATTTCCATTTGTTTTGTTGTAATTTCCTATTGGAAGTTGGTAATAATATCTGTTTTTCATTGTGATTTGGTTGAATGCCGGAATCATTTGGTATTAGAAATAGCCTAACCCTAGTTCTACCATAAGGTTACCAAAATCCACTAATAGCTAACCAAAACAAAACCATAACCCTTTTCCCTTGCTTATTTCAAAATCAACAACCCTATCTTTTTTTTGTGCACCATAAATTGCCCCATACACTCTCTTTCACCCAACAAACCTAAATTCTAGTCATTCCATTGAGGAGACAATTGCTAGAAACCTGATTGGGAGGAAATGACACCATGCCATTTATAAAAATTCGTAAAGGGATGTTCATGAACTTTTTATGGAGAATATTCAGCGAAAAATCCTCTAACTACACTAGAGGGTTGTCGCTTTCAAAAGGAGACAATCTAGAAGGATCACTCGAAGCCACAACAATGATTTGTTTGATTGAAATGATGATGTAAATCCCTTCCACCAGACAGTTTTCAGTGATGAAGAACCACTATCCCAAAGATTTGATATGAAATATCAAAGAAGTCTAGATCTTAAAGTAAATGAGGATTTATTGGATTTTGACGGTCACAAGGATATAGAAGAACTCATTGAGTGGCTTCAAGCAATGTAACGAGTCTTTGAACACAAGGATATTTCACCATACAGAATGGTAAAGCTAGTTGTCATCAAGTTAAAGAAGACATCTATACCAACTTGAGGAATATGCAAAATTACTACCTAATTCAAGATGAAAAGTGAAATGCAACACAAGTACCTGCTTCCCTATTATAGGCAAGATATGTTCTTTATACTTTATTAGTTAAAACAACATCATCGGATGAATGCCACATCTGACAGACGGTGTTCAACCTGGGCATCAAACAACAAGAATACACTTAATGGAGCATCCAACCTAAACTCACCTGAGGAGAAACTAGTTCAGAATGGAGAATAGGTGGAGTCAACTAGCATTCCTAAATTTGTCCCATCTAGAATGCGTATCAAGTGCCATGATTTTGGACACTATGCAACAAATTGCTCAAATAAGGTCTGGTGTATTTCACTGAGCAGGGAGCAGTGAAAGAAATGGATAGTGATATGGGAGAGGATGAAATTTTAGAGTCTCAATTTCTAGTTGACGAGGAAAAGATGTTAGTGGTTCAAGCTGGAGCCCATGGGCAGGACTCTTGATGAATTAATATTAGTTTTTCTAGAAGATAGTGAGTTTGATGAACCGATACCTAAAAAGTGACAACCCCCAGGGAAGAGATTGCGAGACATCATGACCAACAGTTTATCCATTTGGTGGTTTTCATTGAAAATGGTCTAATATATTACAAATTTCATTCTAGAATTAATTACTTCAGATGAATTTGTTTATCAAATGCGTCTAGCCGAGTATGAGGAGTGGAAGAGGCAAATTATAGATTTAATGACCCGAGAGTTGCTTTGTAACAATCTACGTCTATATGTAGTTGTAGCTTAGGTTGTGTCAAAAGCAGATGAATTTTATTCTAGTAGGACGTGTTTTTTTTTTTGTGATGTTAAAAGTTTGAGTAATATATCAAATATTGAACTTTAGATGTTATACATGAAACTATAGAAGAATTGAATTGTATGTACACAATTTTTTTTTATAGTAAATTTAAAAAACCAACTTTGTGTGCACCATGGGGGAAATGTGCCATACACTACTGTCCTTGCTCATCACAAATAGTGTGTTCTGTTTTGATATGCCATGTCGTGCCTTTCGTCATGGTATGCGTCATTTTGCGTCATTAATATGTATGATGAAATTACAATGAAATGAAGTGAATAGAGCAAGATGGAAGCAAAATCTATAAATCTAGCTAGGAATGGCGAAATAAAAGTTAGTTTGAGTGGGAATTGAGGCAATAGTATTTATGAATGTGGTTCCAAACAGGTGAAAATTATGTTGCCATTTCACACTCAAGCGAATTCTTGGGTGCCATTTACTCTAAATTTGTCTGATAAGTTTTTGGTTATTTTTGTGTGACAATGTCAACAAGTTGTTCAATATTGTCATATTTTTCTTAGCGCTAGCTATTCTTGTTGTTTTTCTATTCCTTATGATGGATCAATATTTTTCCTCCCTTCAAGAATGTGCAGACTCAATTGTAATCATTTTAGATGGTTCTATTCATTCGATCGGTGTGTTGAAAGGATGTTTTGCAACTCTTTTTTTATATTTAATTTGCATACTTCAATTCCACGTGAACCTAGCTCTAGTAGTTTTATGTATCCTTATTGTTGTCCATGGAGAGGCAAGCTAAAGGTTTATCATAAGAAAAATAGAAAAGGAAAAAAAAGAATGCGACAATGTAGGGATGAAGGCTACAATAATTGGACCAATTTGCGAAAATGCAATAATGATGGCTGTAATAATGGGAAATGCTCATGGCAATGTGGCAATAAAGGCTGCCCTTATTATGAGAAAAGAAGAAAAGTGCAACAATGAAGGACGTAGGATTGGAAGGATGCAACAATGAAAGCTGTTATGAAAATATATAAGTAAAAGCCTAGAGCTCTAATAAAATGACTAGAATATGAGAGAATTGATTGGTATTAATATTTGTATAGTTTTTATTCAATCACAAAGAGTTTCTAATAGGAAACATATATTAAGTTATAATAATTGCAGAATAATTACATTTGTTTTATTGATTAGTAAAATGACATCAATGATCCTATGATGCCATGTGGTGGCAGTAAAATGGAAATTGAAATTTATGGTGCTAGCTTGAAAGGGCGGAATGGGAGTGGTTGTTGAGGCTAAATTTTTTATGAGTTTGGATCTCAATTAGTAGAATTTATGTAGTCTTTTCACGCTAGCCAGCCCCATTATTGGTTGCTTGCCTCTTTCAAATGGAAACTTAAAACCTTGCCCATCCGTTAGCCCTCTTTCAAATTGAGATAAGCAATACCAACCATGCTGAAGCTATAAATCAAATCATTTACAAGAAGATTTTATAAAGTTAATTATGTTTTACTTTGCATTTGTCTGCAATGTCGTGTTACTATTAAATTCAAAAAGCAACATGTAAAGGCTTTGTTTCCTATTCAAAATCACTAGAAAAATTGGATTATGAATACTATATTGAATTGCTGTTTGATATGTTCACTAGTCAAGTTTTTAATATTGAAGATAGTTTACTATATCGTGGATATATACAAAATTACTATAACATTTGGATCAAATGCATGATATGTTGAATTGCTACTTGATGTGTTTTCTAGTCAATGTTTTTAATATTGAAGATATTTCACTATATCGAGGATATATACAACCTCGAGATTTGAAGGCTTATCCTTTTATGAGAGATCATGATCATTATCATAGGTGTCTTTAACCAAATTCTTTAGAAGTTGAAGGGATCATCACAAATTCAATTCTAGCAAACAAATTATTTTTTATTTTAAATTAGATAAAAGAAACAACCACCTACATATAGGCCTAAGAAATTCAAGTCGAGCTTTTTCAAGAGAGTTATATTTTTGAATTAAATTTTTTGAAGGTAAATTAGTTTTTGGATAAGATAATATTGAGATATTTTGTCGCATTTTGTTAAAATTTTATGATCCAACCAAGCTTTTCACAAGTACTAACATATGGTTAATTATATCTTTTGATGATGAGAGAGATTTTTCAACTAAAATTAATTGGTACACACTAAATATTTAGCATATGATAGTATCAGTTTTGTTTTAAAAAGCGAAAATTTATCGCCATCAATTTAAAATAGATGGCTCGTGGAATGATGACGAGGCTTACCAATATTTCATGATATTATTTCATGATAAGGCTTACCTAATCTAGCTTAAGTATCCTTATTAGTAGCATGAGTTATATTGTCTAAGAGGATCTTATGGATCTTAAATGAATATTTTTTTAAAGGAATAATTTCAATTTGATTTTTGTTGATTGAAAACCTTATGTTTTATTAAGTGCACTCCATAATTACTACTCAAGGGATTTAGGTCACAGAGGTACGCACGTATTTCGTTATGACCATATTTTAATAGTGTTATTTTGCAACAATTCACCTAATTAAATGGCTCTATTCATAATCATTCCTTCATAATGCTATTTTATGGAAAAATAACCCAATTAGAAGATATATGACACACCTTTACCAGCATGAAATTTTTCAGAGTTCTCATAGAGATATGTTTAATATGACAGTGGCTTTTTGTGAGCTTAATTTAATTTTGAATTTTTTATCTTAGATAAAATATAATGAAAGATGAATGCATTATGGCTTTAAACATAGTACTATATATTTTTCTTTATTGTTTTTAGATTCTATAAAATTCTTTTGGATGTCATATTTTAATTAAAATTTAAGTCACAAATTATTTTCTTTGGAATTAGGAGCATTTAAAAAATAGCACTTCCTCTGGTTGAGATCCTCTGTCAATGTTGCCATTATTGGGGAATATGAATGATTTCATTTTGCTTTATTGAATTTAATTGACTATGCTTGTTTGCTAATAGATGATCAAGTCAACGTTTTACATTACTCAAGTTTATTTAAATATCCTTTTCATTGCAAACACTGTCGACTCTTCCCTCATATGTAGAGGAATAGTTTTGTGAGAAAGGTGTGTGGTTGGTCCTTGTGGGCTTGACATTGAGCGTTTGTATTTAAAAATAAATTTTCTCTATGAGAGGCCTTGAAAACGTCATGTATAAAATAAAATAACTTCCAGGTTGTTTGGTATGGTGTTGAAGGAGTGCGTTGTATTCCATTTGCAGGAGGTTTGGAAATCTTGGAATTTGACTGGGGAAAAAAATAATTAGTGTTAAATTGTAATGCATTTTAAATTCATTATGTGGTTCAATTTCAATATATTTGTAATTCGCTAGATTTGGGTGAATTCTTATTACACTGTTTTTGTCTAAGTGTTGAAGCCATTCATCGCCCGCTGCCCCTCGCCCACCATGTGATAGGATGATTACAAGATTTTTTTAAGAAATTGCACAGTTCTCAAAGTGGGCAAAATTAAGTTTATATTGCAAGTTCATTAGAGCACTTGTGAAAATTATGAGTTTTAATTTTGCAAGAAAATTTAAGAATTTTCCTGAATGATTGCACACATTTTGAAATAAGATTTTTAAATTTAATTTTTCTCGAAAGATGAAGTTGTTCTTCGATTTTGTAACAATTTTAATTTTTAAATAGTGTCTAGCGTATCCGAATATGCAAGAGTTTGGTGGTCCATGCGCTTTTTTGGGGGGAACTGCATGCTTTTTTTGGGGTAATTGAGGGCCATGCCTAGAAGATTTCATTGTACAAGTAAATGTGAAAACTAGAGGTAATACAAGTCTCATATACACAGAAAGAGGAAAGGTAAAAGCTGAAAAAGGAAAAAAAAAACAGTTCAGAACGGACGAGAGCTCAGAGTGTGCAACTGATTCATTAAAGTGGCTCCTTCTAGGCAAACAATGAGTGAAATAGGCACTGATCAAGAGAAGTATAATTCTTATCACAGCCATCAAAACAGGATCCATTCACAGTAAATGCACGAACAGAGGGATGTAAAAGGGCCCAACCGCAGTCTCAAATCTAGCCAAAACGAAGAAAACTGCCCATTAAGCCCATTTCTAATTTTGTAGTTATCATCATTGCTCTCAAAAAATAATCCCAAAAGCAGCAAAATATTAGGAATTCCATCCAGGACACTAGGAAGCAATCAGTTAAATTTCCAATCAAGAGAACTTCCCAGTTTAATCATACGACAAAACTCATAAGAAAACCCCAAAAGTCAAGACAAATGTTCCAAAAAATGAAGCTGCTAAAAACCACACCAACAGACCTCAGAACAACAGAGACCACATAGAGGGGGATTATGCAAACATTGTTAAAAGACCCAACATAATAGTGAGAAAATGCCAATACAAAGCAAAAAGCTGAAAAACAGTACAACCTTCACAAGGAAATGATATGAGGGGGAATAGGATATTTGAATTTTCATTTCCATTTTTTTTTGTACTTAACAACATAATGATATTCAATATAGTGTCGACATTAGAAATATCTTTCCTGAAAATACGAGCATTCATTTCAAATCAAATCTGATAAACAGTACTCAGCGTGGTAAGAAGGGAGAATAATCTAGTGATCTTGCAGCTATTAGAACCAGCAAGAATCAGGAATTGCTGNTTCTGGCCCGGGGCTTGGAATTAACCAAGGCGGGTCCAGACAGTCGGATGGTGGGAGTTAATATTAACAAATAAAAGAGCTACTAATAAAATTAATTTAAAGCAATATATTTAAAGTTAACTCGTTACTAGTTGTTTGAATCTTCTATAAACGTCTATCGCTTCATCGCTCAATTAACCTGAAAAGTTAGTTTAAAATTTTATTGAGCAAAACAAACCAGTGAATACTCATACTTCTAAACTACAACAATATAAGAAAAAAAAATAATATGCATGCCAGTTAAGTTTTTTTATAAATCAATATAATTTCATATCTATACAACCGTCACAGGACCACCGTCTAAAAATTTATACCACTTATGGTATTTCATTATTAATATCTTTTTTTATTTACGTGCATGATTATCTTAGTATTCTCTATAGTCAAACATGCACATAAAAACATTCAATAAAAATATCATTTTTTTAATAAAAAAATATTCATTTGTCATTTGCATAGTAGTTAAATCATTTAATAATGATGTGCACACATACCATTTATTCAATACGAACAAAAGTTCACTAGAAGTCAAATCATGAGTGTGCAGTCATTTANGAAAAAAAACAATATGCATGCCGGTTAAGTTTTTTATTAAATCAATATAATTTCATATATATACAACTGTCACAGGACCAACGTCTAAAAATTTATACCACTTATGGTATTTCATTATTAATATCTTTTTTTTATTTACGTGCATGATTATCTTAGTATTCTCTAAGTCAAACATGCACATAAAAACATTCAATAAAAATATCATTTTTTAATAAAAAAATATTCATTTGTCATTTGCATAGTAGTTAAATCATTTAATAATGACGTGCACACATACCATTTATTCAATACGAACAAAAGTTCACTAGAAGTCAAATCATGAGTGTGCAGTCATTTACTAGACAACTAATGAAAGTACTTATTAATGCATTCGGTCTAGAAGAAGCAAAATACCAACATAGTAGAAGAACATAAGTGCTCACCTTGATGTAGATTAATTTTTTATTTGATTTGCCTTGACGTCTACTATTCTAAATTTGAATGCTTAAAATAAACATGGAATTCATAATAAATTTTAATTTACTTGTTATCTTATTACAAATAAGTTTTTATTATCACATTTTTATTTTTCTAATGAATAATATATATATATATATATTACTAATATTTTATTACTATTATTATTATTATTATTATTATTATTATTATTATTATCACCTTTATGTGCCTATAAGCACGATGGGGCTAGGCCTCTCAGCAGCCTGAGAAACTAGAGGTAGGGTCGTAATCGAGCCGAGCCGAGTCGATTCGAGTATGCCATGGTTTAGATTTGGCCTTGAGGCGAGCTTCCAAAATNCTAGAGGTAGGGTTGTAATCGAGCCGAGCCGAGTCGATTCGAGTATGCCATGGTTTAGATTTGGCCTTGAGGCGAGCTTCCAAAATATATTTATACTTGGCTTGCTTAAACTTTTTAATGTTCATATTGGATTTGTACTTGGCTTATTTATATTAATTAAAAAGCTAAAATTCAAATGAGTACTTAATTTTTATATAAAATTAAATATTTGATTTGTACTTGATTTTTTATATTAAACTAATAAACAAGTTAAAATTTTAAATCATTATTTGTTTTTTTATATAAATTATTAAAAAATGATCTTATNTTTGCCTTGCTTCGAAAAACAAAAGAAAATACTTCGCAAATAAATTCAAAGAAACCTGAAATTTTCTTTGTCAATGCAATAACTATCCCGCGATTCTCCTGTGATTCGTGAATCAAATTTTCCCACGAAGCACTTTTCCTGTTCGTATCAGTACCTCGGCTAATTTTGTTTCTGCGAGCCACGAATCCCTTCGCACTTGTTCGAGCAATATCTCCACGAAACTCCTGTTCACGAAATAATCGTACCTGCTCGCCTCCTGCACCCCGCCGAACTCCACCTGTCGCAAAATCTCTTTCGACGAACCGACGAATTTAACTGGTCGAATTCCTCAGATTTTCCGCAAAACAAGGCTCCTGTTCGCGGTGGACAGCATCTGTTTCCTACGAATTATTTCTGCAACAAAATTTTCGGAGATAAAAGCTCCAATTAAGCTTCCCTGTAGCAGCAAGGGAATATTCTTTTATTGGAAATAAAGGATTACTTTCCAATTTCTTAAGCAGCAACAGAAGGANTGAAACTGAACGACGGTTCACGAAACTTGACCTCGCGCCTCTTTGCCCTTCGCCCTTCGCGACTTCAAAACTGCCTCCGAAACTGTTTCTTCCGCAGATTTTGAACTCAATTTGTCGCTGCCTGCCCGCGAACCAAGAGACGAACGAACTGTCGAACTGCCGACTCCTCCGCAGAAACCTGACGGATGACTATCTCGATGTTGCGACTAGCTGCTATCGTGAAACTTCCTTCGCATGCGATTCGCAAATCATCAAACGTCTCTCGTCTGCCACAATTCGAATTTGCCTCTTTCCGGTGTCGCGCAGAAGAAGCCCAAGATTCGCGAACTGCCCTCTCAAGTGAAAATGCCCAAGATTCGCGAGCTGCCGATCTCGTAGACGCCGATCCCGTCGGCGCCTCTATCTTCGTCGTTGAACTGCTGCTCGAACTTCGCCCCGTTCTCCGCTTTGCACGATTCGCTGAAGCGAAATTGCTCCAAACCGCAGCACTCTATCGCCGAATCGATTCGCGAACTGCCGCGAGAAAATTTCGCCGGACTCCCGCGATTCACCTCTGCCGAAGAGGATTCGCGAAATCCTGCGCCGAGCCTTCCTCCTTCCCGCCTTCGCGAAACCGAGAGAAGCGATACTTCCAGAGGGAGTTGCGAACGAAGTCGTCCGAAGCCTCAGTACTCTGCGTCGCGAACTTCGCAACTCCTCTCGCCTTATTCGTCTCTGCCTCTGCGTCGCGAACTTCTCTTCGCGCGCAGATCCTGATCGCAAACTTCTCCTGTTGCGATCCTTCCTGTCGCGATCCCTGTCCCTCTGCGTGAACTCGCGAACTCGTATATCGCACGAAGAACTGCCGCAGTTCTTCTTCCTCTGGCCGAAATCACCGAAGCCAGAAAAAATTCTGAAGCGCGAACTCCGAAATGCCGTGAAACAGTTCGCAATTCCTTCTCAAATCTTCTTCAGCGTCGATCTCCTCCTGTTCCCCTCGAGAGGCTCTGATACCAATTGTTGTGAAATTTAACGCGGAATAAAACAGGAATCGACACAAATCAGAAGAAGAACACAGAGATTTAACGAGGTTCGGCAAAGAATTGCCTACGTCATCGGGAGCGAGCGGCGGTTTCACTATTTCAGAGGAGTTACAAAACATCCCATAGGGTTTCACATATAAATAGACATATACAAATCCTCAGATAAAATTACAATCACGCCCTCGCTCCTCCCAACCCCCTTTATTACAAAAGACACTCCTTTTCACAAGGAGACACACCTCTTCAAAAGAAACTCCAGCTCCCTAGATATGAGCCATATCTAACAGGAGGAGTGGCATTTTTCATAAGATTAAAAGAGAATGGACATTCAAAACAAAGATGAGCAAGAGATTCAATACAACCTTTGCAAATAATGCAAAGATTATTAACATTAAAACGAGCATCCATGGTGGAAAGGCCATTAATTAGTGCTTTTCAAGAAAAAGTTACAAACTTAAGAGAATAGCCTCTAAACTAAATTAATTTGCATAGAAGGGGAATCACTATAAAGATAATGATATATCTTTTTGTGAGAATAAATATTTCTTTTCTTTCCAAGATCAGGTAAGCCCAAAATCCAGAATAGAAGCTTTAAGAATAAAATTGATGCAATCTAAGGGGTCATTGTGATAAGGAGGGCAAATCCAGCTTTTGTTAACCATAAAGATTAGAAATGACAGTGNAAGAATAAATATTTCTTTTCTTTCCAAGATCAGGTAAGCCCAAAATCCAGAATAGAGGCTTTAAGAATAAAATTGATGCAATCTAAGGGGCCATTGTGATAAGGAGGGCAAATCCAGCTTTTGTTAATCAAAAAGATTAGAAATGACAGTGCTTTTAGGGCACTCAACCATGCAAAATTCGAGCCACCATATTTCTCAAAAAGTGAAAGTCCCACATTCCAAGGATTATTGTAAAATGAGAGCTTACTGTTGCATATAACATGGAAATTAAGACATTGTCTGACCCTTATAAAAGAAAGCAAGAGACTCTTACAAGGAACCTAGTGTTGATTATTCTTGTCATGAAATATGGAACCATAAAGATTGAGACACTTCTCAGAGAGGATACTATCAACATTGTATATTCTCCAAATGAGCTTAGTCTTGCACATAATATTAAGGGTGGTAAGATTAGGGGGTCCAGACCACCATAATGTTTGGATTTAGTAGTGTTGTGCCAAGCAATCGTATGAAGTTTGCTAGTAGAATTACCAGAAAGGAAGAATTTATTAATAATGGAAGAAATATTTTTCATTAGGCCCTTACGGATGGAGGTGAATCTAAACCAATACTGCAAATGGGTCTAAATGGAGTATCTAACTAGCTGATGCCTACTGGCAAAAGAGGAGCTTTTGTATCCAGCCACTCAAGAGGTATTGAATCCTCTCAAAAATGATATGGCGGTTGTAGGATGTTATTATGGAAATAATGGATAGTAATGCTTAAGTATTTCTAAGGTAGAGGCACCATTTAAAACCTAATCAGCTCACATAATTACTGTCAACCCTGATCAGAGACAAAGTTTGTCACTGTCCGGCCCAGGGCTTGGAATTAACCAAGACGGGTCCAGACAGTCGGATGATGGGAGTTAATATTAACAAATAAAAGAGCTACTAATAAAATTAATTTAAAGCAATATATTTAAAGTTAACTCGTTACTAGTTGTTTGAATCTTCTCTAAACGTCTAACGCTTCATCGCTCAATTAACCTGAAAAGTTAGTTTAAAACTTTAATGAGCAAAACAAACCAGTGAATACTCATACTTCTAAACTACAACAATATAAGAAAAAAGAATAATATGCATGTCAATTATGTTTTTTTATAAATCAATATAATCTCATATCTATACAACCGTCACAGGAGCGCCGTCAAAAAATTTATACCCCTTATGGTATTTCAATATTAATATTTTTTTTTATTTACGTGCACGATTATCTTAGTATTCCCTGTAGTCAAGCATGCACATAAAAACATTCAATAAAAATATCATTTTTTAATAAAAAAATATTCATTTGTCATCTGCATAGTAGTTAAATCATTTAATAATGACGTGCGCACATACCATTATTTCAATATGAACAAAAGTTCACTAGAAGTCAAATCATGAGTGTGCAGTCATTTACCAGACAACTAATGAAAGTACTTATTATTGCAGTCGGTCTAGAAGAAGCAAAATACCAACATAGTAGAAGAACACAAGTGCTCACCTTGATGTAGATTAATTTTTTATTTGATTTGTCTTGACGTCTACTATTCTAAATTTGAATGCTTAAAATAAACATGATATTCATAATAAATTTTAATTTACGTGTTATCTTATTACAAATAAGTTTTTATTATCATATTTTTATTTTTCTAAGGAATAATATATATATATTACTAATATTTTATTACTATTATTATTATTATTATCACCTTTATGTGCCTATAAGCACGATGGGGCTAGGCCCCTCAGCAGCTTGAGAAATTAGAGGTAGGGTTGTAATCGAGCCGAGCCGAGTCGATTCGCGTATGCCATGGTTTAGATTTGGCCTTGAGACGAGCTTCCAAAATATATTTATACTTGGCTTGCTTAAACTTTTTAATGTTCATATTGGATTTGTACTTGGCTTATTTATACTACTTAAAAAGCTAAAATTCAAATGAGTACTTAATTTTTATATAAAATTAAATATTTTATTTGTACTTGATTTTTTATATAAAACTAATAAACAAGTTAAAATTTTAAATCATTATTTGTTTTTTTATATAAATTATTAAAAAATGATCTTATNAAAACTAATAAACAAGCTAAAATTTTAAATCATTATTTGTTTTTTTTATATAAATTATTAAAAAATGATCTTATAATTCTAAATAAATAAACAATTGAATAGATTTCAAATTAGTATCTAACTACTTAATACCGAAAAAATAAAATAATATATAAGTTATAATTTGTTTTCAATCAAATAACAAAACTAAGTACTAACAAATTAGTTCATTGAAATAAAAAATAATAAAATTGTATTAAATTATAATATATTACTATTAAATATATTTTTAAATAAGTTCTTCTTAAATATTATTTAAATAATATATCATATAAGTATAAAACGTCTAACAGGTTATTTGTCAAACAACAAACGAGTCTGTTCAAGAAAATCAATAAGCGAGTTCGACTATGTTCAAATTTGGCTCATTTAAGCTCCAAGTTTTAACAAAATATTCAAACTTGTTTATTTACGATTGGAACAAATATGATCGAGTATTAAACAAGCCTAGTTCGAGTTGTTCATTAAGTACATTGGTTCATTTACAAACCTAACCGGAGGCGATAAGTAGAAATTTGGGTTTTTGAAAGGGGAGAAGTGGGGGAAAAAGCAGCGACAGCAGAAGCCCAAACCCTTGCTGAGCATTCACACATTAAAACCTTTGGCATTCTTCCTTAAGCGCATGCTTATCTATGTGCTTGCAAGTGTGCCCTCTGGTTATTGACACATTTTTCGAGGATACGCACACTATTTAAAGCATTTACATGGTCTATGAGGTGCTGAAAGGGCTTGTCATTTCTGTAGGGGATTTAAAACTATCCAAATTCAATTGTTCATGTGAATTTTTTGTCAATAACAATGCACATAATGTTTTATTTTGAGCTTTTAATATTTGCATTTTATTCACTTGTATGTCTTTGGTTGCGGATCTGATTTCTATATATTTTGAGCAAGAATCTTCATTATTTTTTCTTTACGAAGAAGTGTGTTTTATCCTCACATAATTTTGTATTTTTCTTGGGTGGACCCAACAGAGTATTTCTATCAGGCATATATTTGAACTAGCTCAAATAAATCATATAAATTGATGGCATAATTTTTTTTATGATGTTTTTGTTTTTAATCCTTCCTTTTATTGTTGCTTGTTAGAAGATCTAAAAAGTTCGAAGTTATCAAATGTCACTATCTAGTGTTTAGCATTTCAAAATAATTTTTTTTTTCCATAAGAGACCTTGAAGTTCTTATGCAAATGTAAAATAAAATATCTTACAGGCTATTTGGTTGGTAGTAAAAGGAGTGTGCTACATTTCTTTTGTGGAAGATTTGAAAATTTTGGTGTTTGGTAAAAAAAAAAGTGTGAATTATAATTTATTTGGAATTCGTTCTCTAATTCAATTTCAATGCATTTGGAATTCGCTGGATTTGGGCAAATTTAAATACATTGCATTGTGTAAAGTGTTGCTCCCCACATTCGCTTCTGCTCATACCACTAATCCTGCCAACTGCCTGCCCATCAACCATTGTTGTGTTAAGTATGGAGCCCGGTCCGCCCAACCCGACTCCCGCTCCCGCTATGTCGCGACCACGATTCCGCTCCCACCCCTTGTTTCGCGAAGCATCTCGCCCAATTGTTGCGCCTCCCTGCTCGATCGCAAAACCGCTCCCGCCTCCGCCTGCTCCTGCACGCGCGAAGCGAAGTTTCGATTCGTCAGACGTCTCCCGCTTCCTTCTCACGATAAAAGGCTTCGGATAGCTCTCCTTGGGTTTTGAATTCACGATTTTGGTGTTTTTCTTCAGGCTTCTTCGGGATAAAGCAAGTAAAGTGCAAGAAGTAGTTCCTTGTGGTAAAGGAAGAAGAAAGAAAAAGAAGAAGATTGTTCTCCATTGACTTTTTCTTAGTGGCTTGTGGCAGAAGAGAAATTGGGTTTATTTCTCTTGTAAGTTTATCTTCTTCGATGTATCTCGATGTAGAGTTTCTTCGGTGTATCTTGGTGTAGAGAGAGAAGAACAGAGAGAAGAAGAGAGAGCAACAAAGTGAGAGATTCATCTTGTAAGTCGAGATGATCGACTGGTGTAAATTCCTCAAGTATTAAAATCCTCTGCAACTCTGTGAACGTAGGTAATTTGCCGAACAACGTAAACCTACGTGTTCCGCTGTGTTACTGTTTTCTGGTGTGAATTTTCTCGTTCTATTTTTCGCTTGGTCGATCGTTCTCCTGTTTGATTTATATATATACCACATCAATTGGTGTACATCTTATCCCAACATGTTGCTCCTGTTGCCAACCAGCCCTCCAATTGTGTCATCTCCCACTGCTTGCCAACCTCCGAGGCCAGCTACTTTTTGAAGCCCTCTGTCAGCTCCCACTCATTAACGGTTGCTGTGGCTGTGGNGTATTTTTCTTGGGTGGACCCAACAGAGTATTTCTATCAGGCATACATTTGAACTAGCTCAAATAAATCATATAAATTGATGGCATAATTTTTTTTATGATGGTTTTGTTTTTAATCCTTCCTTTTATTGTTGCTTGTTAGAAGATCTAAAAAGTTCGAAGTTATCAAATGTCACTTTCTAGTGTTTAGTATTTCGAAATAATTTTTTTTTCTATAAGAGACCTTGAAGTTCTTATGCAAATGTAAAATAAAATATCTTACAGGCTATTTGGTTGGTAGTAAAAGGAGTGTGCTACATTTCTTTTGCGGAAGATTTGAAAATTCCAGTGTTTGGTCAAAAAAAAAAGTGTGAATTATAATTTATTTGGAATTCGTTCTCTAATTCAATTTCAATGCATTTGGAATTCGCTGGATTTAGGCAAATTTAAATACATTGCATTGTGTAAAGTGTTGCTCCCCACATTCGCTTATGCTCATACCACTAATCCCGCCAACTGCCTGCCCATCAACCATTGTTGTGTTAAGTATGGAGCCCGGTCCGCCCAACCCGACTCCCGCTCCCGCTATGTCGCGACCACGATTCCGCTCTCGCCCCTTGTTTCGCGAAGCTTCTCGCCCAATTGTTACACCTCCCTGCTCGATCGCAAAACCGCTCCCGCCTCCGCCTGCTCCTGCACGCGCGAAGCGAAGTTTTGATTCGTCAGACGTCTCCCGCTTCCTTCTCACGATAAAAAGCTTCAGATGACTCTCCTTGGGTTTTGAATTCACGATTTCTGTGTTCTTCTTCAGGCTTCTTCGGGATAAAGCAAGTAAAGTGCAAGAAGTAGTTCCTTGTGGTAAAGGAAGAAGAAAGAAAAAAGTGGCTTGTGGCAGAAGAGAAATTGAGTTTATTTCTCTTGTAAGTTTATCTTCTTCGATGTATCTCGATGTAGAGTTTCTTCGGTGTATCTTAGTGTGGAGAGAGAAGAAGAGAGAGCAACAAAGTAAGAGATTCATCTTGTAAGTCGAGATGATCGACTGGTGTAAATTCCTCAAGTATTAAAATCCTCTGGAACTCTGTGAACGTAGTTAATTTTCCGAACAACTTAAATTTGCGTGTTCCGCTGTGTTACTGTTTTCTGGTGTGAATTTTCTCGTTCTATTTTTCGCTTGGTCGATCGTTCTCCTGTTGGATTTATATATATACCACATCAATTGGTGTACATCTTATCCCAACATGTTGCTCCTGTTGCTAACCAGCCCTCCAATTGTGTGTCATCTCCCACTGCTTGCCAACCTCCGATGCCAGCTACTTTTTGAAGCCCTCTGTCAGCTCCCGCTCATTAACGGTTGCTGTGGCTGTTGCCCTTCTGAGAAGATTGTGCAGCATATTGATGATTTCGGTCTTGGAAAAAGAATTTGCAAAATTTCAGCTTGATGATTGCATGATTTTGTTAAGCAATTGTGCATTTCTCAAAGTCGGGCAAATTTCAGTTTATATTGTTTTNCCATAAGAAATACCCGATCAAATGGTAAATGTGAAATTTGATATAAAAAATTATATAGGTTGGCCGGTTAATTGGAACATCAACTCAAAATTAAACGGGTTAGTATTTCAACTTGAACTCGACTGGAAAGTTAATCGAGTCAACTTGAATCAAATCCAAAAGTTTTGGGTTGGATCCGTTTGGGATTGTCATGTAGTGTCATTTATTGATATCTCTATTGTTGTTTCCAGGCTAAGCTATTAACGACCCAACTTCGAGCTAAGCTGGACTGGGTTAAAATCGGCTTGAAAAAAATTTGATCCAAAGTTTTGGCTCGTAGTTTGGCTCATTTATTTCGATCCGAGCCAAAATTCGAATCAATTTTCGAGCTATTAACTATCTTCAAGCTAAATTCACTATATTAACAGCCCGTACATCATTAGGATTGTTATCAAGCCGACCTGGGGTTAGCTTGAAATTGGTTCAAAAAATTTTTGATCCAAAATTTTGGCTCGTAGCGCAGCGCAGCTTGTTTATTTCGATCCAATCTCAATCCGAGCCAAAATTCGAATCAATCTTCAAGCGAGCAGCAATCTTACTGAAAAGTTAATTTTGTCAACTCGAATCAAACTCAATTTTTTCGGGGTTGGATTCGTTTGGGATTGTCATTTGCTCTTTAAATTGAGAAAAAAAAGTGATTAACTGAGAGAGGGGAGTTCTTCTTGTGTTCAATGAAGTTGGTGTGTTAGGTGAGAGATTATAAAATTTCTTTATGATTGAAAACTTTGAAAATAAACGTTAAAATATGATTTAAAGGAATGGAAAAACATGTGTTAGAAGGTTGAATTTCTAGAACATTCCTAATTAATTTTCTAAAAAAAATTAAGTTGGAATTTATATGAAGAAAATAATTTATTAAATATGGAGATAATAAGCATAATAAAAATATTATTTAGAGAATTATTAAAATGAAGTGTTCAAAGGAAGAAATTGATGTTCACTATTTGTACAATTAATAATTTTCTATTTTTATTTTTTTTAAATGCTTACATAAATATAAAATTTAGGAAAATTTAGTCAACACTAATCTTCGTGGCTCATTTTATTCAATTTTACTTTGCATTATATAAATAATTTTTTAAATAAAAAATATTACGAACCAATCCACATGTAGCTCGAAATCAGTTTGAAAAAAATTCGATCCAAAGTTTCGGCTCGTTTGTTTCGATTCGATCTCGATCTCGATCTGAGCCAAAATTTAAATTGATTTTAGCTTTGTCATTTAAGAGTTAGCTTATAACTAGGCTTGGATTGGTGTACGGTGGTGCATAAAATGTTATAGGTAAATAATAAAACTACATAGCAAGATTTAATGAATATTTGTAGGTAAATGATTGGGCTTCACTTATGTATGTCAAATTCTGTTGAGTAGCTTTGAAAATCAGGGCAATTTTATTTGGCACGTTGGGCAAATATTTATGATGTGTTTGGTGGATCTCTAGAGAGAGTGAATATGACTGATAGAATAATTATGGTGATCTGGGGGTGATGGTAATGTTCTGGTGATGGCAGACTGATGGTGGTAGAGGCACGATGTTGGCCGGGTATTGGTGATAGCCGGGAGATGATAGTTTGAAGTTGGCGGCATATGCCCAAAGAAGGCGATCTGGCATGGCAACGATGGCTTGGCGTTAGGGGGTCTAGCATAATGATGATGGCTCGACATTGGTCGGGTGATGATGGTTCTATGAAAGTGGTCTGATGATGTTGGCATGATGATGATAGAATTTACCTGATGATGATGGAGGTGATGGCTTGGCACAGGTAATGTTTGGGTTGTGGTGGCCCAATAGCGATGACGATGGTGGTGGCCTGGCAGTGGTGGTCTAGCAATGGCGATAAGTAGACATGGGTGGTCCGACGACGGCGACACAGTTGGTTGGAAAACGATGGTCTGACGATGGCGATTACTCGATGACGCTGCTGGAGGTCGGGAACCCTCAAGAGCTTTGATCTCCCTTCAGTCTTCCCTTCCAAGTTTAAGCCCCCATCATGAAAAGAGTGGGACTATTTATAAATTTTGTGAATGACATCCTTCATAAATAGGCTAGAATCCATACTTGGAAGAGCAGACTGAAGAATTAAAATTTATTCAAATCTTTTTTTTTTGGGCGTAATTAAATGCCTACTATCAACTTCAAGCTTTTTTGGAGAATCGATCGACGAGTTAAATGTTGGGGATGAAAAATACTTAAGCTCATTTATATCCCTAATTGGAAAGGTGTCTTTCTCTTTTAAAAGTTAGCTACATTGATATTTTTTATTAGATATTAAAATTTTGTGTGTTATTTATATAAATATGAAAGTTTAGGTGTATATATGTGAATATATAGGAATGGAGTGGTATGTAAATAGGAATTGTTGCATAAAAGCTTATATGTAAATAATACAAATAAAATTACATTGCAACATGTAACAAATATTTGTTCTAATATGATTGGACTTCACTAGTTTATAATTATTTAATTGCATAGAAAAACATACTAATTTTTTAATGGATAAATTAATTTACACTTTATTTTTGTCAAGTGTTGGTGAGTAGCTTTGAAAATCAGAGGAAGCTTATTTGGCTGGTTGGACACATAGCTATGTTGAGTTTCATGGGTCTCTAGATGGAGTAATTATGGTGACTTACAAGAATTGATTTTCTTAAGAGCATTTGCATACATACCCATCCAATTCCTATGTATTTACATATCTAACCCCAAAACTTTTACTTTTTTTACATTTATACAATGCAAGTATTTCATATAACATAAGTAATCACTCTTTTAACTTCTTGAAAGTAAAATACATTTTCATGCATGGTTAAGCTAGCATATATGTAAAAAATGAAGTTTAGGTGTCAAGGATTTAAATGCATAGGAATTGAGTGTTATTGTATAACAAAAGTACTTTTGATTGAATTTTCGATGGATTTGATGGTTTGAAACAAGACTCGTGTCAAAAAATGAATCTCAAGCTAGTGCGTGGGCATCAAAAGCAAGGATAATTAAGCGGTTGCAGTCGCTCCATCAGAGGCTGGTCGATTAAGAATCGACCCACCATAGGTCAACCGTCTGAGAGGTCGGCCGATCAAAAGCCGGCTGATAAAAAGATGACCTCCCAGAGGTCCATCAATCTGGAACTGACGGATCCAAAATTGATTGATCAGACAGATTTGATTCTAACTTTCTATAAATGAAGAAAACATTAAATGTAAAAGCTCTTATTTCTTTTACTATTAATACATGGGAGAGAGACAACTCTTTGAATCTCTCTCTCTCTCTCTCTCTCTTCATTTACGCTCTATTCTTTGGATGCATCTAAATCAATGAATAAAAATTAAGAAAAGAAGGCTAATAAAATTCATTTATTTATTTATTTATTATTAAATTCAAGCTTTAAACTAAAATAATAATAATAATTCAAACATGTCATTCTATAAACACGCATTTTGAAAACTCTACACGTATTTATGTTTTTCTATTTAAATTATCCAAAATTTATTTTCATTCATAATTGTATTTTTCTCTCTAAAAAATTAATCTAATAAAATAAATTCTTTAATTTTTTTAATTAAAATAGAAGCTATATTTTACAAGTTTGTAAAAAAAAAAACAAAATAAAACTTAAATCACAATACAATAGAAAATGTTTTTAACAAAGTTTTATTTTTTCATAACCGAATGTTAATTCCTCATATATACAAGTTTACCATCAAATAATTCAAATTCTATTATCTTCTGACAGACTGGATGTTGAATCCAAAATTGTCTAGAAAACACACCTAAAGTATAGAACGTCGCACCAGAAAAAGAGAAAGAAGAGTACGTAAAGAATGGGCCTTAGTTTTATAAAATTATAGATCTGCCTCTTCATCAGTAACTTTTAGAGGGTTCATTTAGTAAATCACAAGAACATTTGAATATAGTAAGGCTGGTTGATTTATCTGAACTGTGACTAACTCGACTCCTCGTCCCACCTTGACTCTGTCGATTCTTGATCCGAATTTGGATTATCTGACTACTGGTTTGAAGAAAACCGACATTCGTTCCGAAGGGCGAGATCATTTGATGTGCTTATTGGCATCTTACACTTTCCCCGTCAGCTTCTGATCCGTCGATCGTTAGGTAACTGTTCGCTCGCTGTCAATTGTTGTAAACAACCGATTAAGCGATCGATCATCCCCTTCCTTCTGAACCGTCTGATTGTACTAAGATTCGTGTCGACATATTTTGTATCACATAAAAAAAAATCATTAATTATAATCGACTCTGGCTCGATTACGGCCGATGGCAAGTGGCGCACGCAGGAGCCGTTGATGAGTTGGAGGGGAATTAGTATGATCTGTCAGCTGGTTGTTCAGACTTAAATCACACGTGCTAAATCTACCTTCACATGCTTTCACGTTCCAATCCTAGCTTAGGTGACCTACATTATTCCAATATTATATCACACGATTCCTATCTATTTGCATATCTATACCAAACAATTTAATATTTACAATTATAACCCTTTTAATGTCTTAACTTTACACACATAAAAATAAATATTTTAATTTTAAAAAGTTAGTTATATGTAAATGTATTAGGAGTTATTTGGCTCGTATGAATAAGATTTTAGTCGAATAAAACTAATGAATTGAATAAAACATGGTTGTCATTAATTTTTTTTAGAAAATATTACGTATGTAGTCCGGATGCAAGCACTGTCCGGACAATGGACGCGGTACACTCGAAGGAAAAAAAAAATCGGGTGTATTGTTGTTGTTGTCCGAACGACTGCTGGAGTCTGGTCTTCGGAGGAAATATTTTCTCTATTTTTAAAGGTTTGGACGAATCATTAAAATTTATGATGACACTCAAATTATATATCATACAAAAAATTTTACTAAAATTAACCCTTTTTTAATATTAAATTTTGATGTCATGATGACACTAAATTTAAAATATTTGACAAATAAATACATAAAGATTGCATGATGTATATGTAAATTTACCCAAAAAATTGAAACTAATTTCAACGGCATTCCTTATAAAAACCCTAATCTACTTTCCCTTCACTCCATCACTAGTAGAGAGCATCCATGGCGTCTTCTTCTTCCTCTTCGCTCTTCTGCTACCTCTTTATCTCTGTTCTCTCAGTCTCTTCAGCACTGGCGAGTAATCCCGGCGGCGGGTGCTTCATTAACGCAATCTACAGCTTCGGCGACTCGATTGCCGACACCGGAAACCTTCTCCGAATGGGTCCGGGGGGCGTCTTCAATCCCATTGGGCATTTGCCCTATGGACTTAGCATGAAGAAGAGAACCCCCACAGGTCGGTGCTCTGATGGCCTCCTTATAATCGATTATCTTGGTGAGGGTTCCTAACTTCTTTTTTTCCTCCTTTGTTTGTGATTGATTTTGGTTAGGGCTTCAAAGTTATTAAAGTTGTTTTGAGATGAATGTGATATTAATTATGAATGGTTTTTTTAATTTGTTATACTCTTCTTAAAATGAATTGTCAAAATAGTTCTCGACTATTTATCTGGGACAGTTTTAGTCTCAGAATTTATAGAAATGGTAAATTAATCTTCGGGCACTTTAAATTGGAGCTAAAATAGTTCATATGGAGCGGGGGTGGACCTAGGTAGGGTTTAGGAGGGGCAATTACCNTGCTCTTTAAATTGAGAAAAAAGTGATTTAACTGAGAGAAGGGAGCTCTTGTGTTCAATGAAGTTGGTGTGTTTGGTGAGAGATTATACAATTTCTTTATGATTGAAAACTTTGAAAATAAAGGTTAAAATATGATTTAAAGGAATGGAAAAACATGTGTTAGAAGGTTGAATTTCTACAACATTCCTAATTAATTTTCTAAAAAAAATTAAGTTGGAATTTATATGAAGAAAATAATTTATTAAATATGGAGATAATAAGCATAATAAAAATATTATTTAGATAATTATTAAAAAGAAGTGTTCAAAGGAAGAAATTGCTGTTCACTATTTCTACAATTAATAATTTACTATTTCTGTTTTTTGAAATGTTTATAGTCAACACAAATCTTCGTGACTCATTATATTCAATTTTACTTTGCTTTGAAATAAAAAATATTACGAGCCAATCCACTTGTAACACGAAATCAGTTTGAAAAAAATTCGATCCATAGTTTCGGCTGGTTTAGTTCGATCTGATCTCGATCTCAATCTGAGCCAAAATTTAAATTGATTTTGAACTAGCTTATAACTAGGCTTGGATTGGTGTACAGTGGTGCATAAAATGTTATAGGTAAATAATAAAACTACATAGCAAGATTTAATGAATATTTGTAGGGCAATGATTGGGCTTCACTTATGTATGTCAAATTCTGGTGAGTAGCTTTGAAAATCAGGGCAATTTTATTTGGCACGTTGGGCAAATATTTATGATGAGTTTGGTGGATCTCTAGATAGAGTGAATATGATTGATGGAATAATTATGGCGATCTGGTGGTGATGGTAATGTTCTGGTGACGGCTGACTGATGGAGGTAGAGGTACGATGTTAGTGGGGCATTGGCGATAGCCGGGAGATGATAGTTTGAAGTTGGTGGCATATGCCCAAAGAAGGCGATCTGGCATGGCAACGATGGCTTGGCATTAGGGGTCTATCATAATGATGATGGCTCGACATCGGTCGGGTGATGATAGTTTTACGAAAGTGGTCTGATGATGTTGGCATGATGATGATAGAATTTACCTGATGATGATGGAGGTGATGGCTTGACATAGGTAATGTTTGGGTTGTGGTGGCCCAATAGCGATGCCGATGGTGGTGGCTTGGCAGTGGTGGTCTAGCAATGGCAATGAGTAGACATGGGTGGCCCGACGACGGCGACAGTGTTGGTTGGACGATGATGGTCTGACGATGGCGACTACTCGATGATGCTGCTGGAGGTCTGGAACCCTCAAGAGCTTGAATCTCCCTTCTGTCTTCTCTTCCAGGTTTAAGCCCCCATNTAGGTAATGTTTGGGTTGTGGTGGCCCAATAGCGATGACGATGGTGGTGGTCTGGCAGTGGTGGTCTAGCAATGGCGATGAGTAGACATGGGTGGCCCGACGACGACGACAGTGTTGGTTGGACGATGATGGTCTGACGATGGCGACTACTCGATGAAGCTGCTGGAGGTCTGGAACCCTCAAGAGCTTGAATCTCCCTTCTGTCTTCTCTTCCAGGTTTAAGCCCCCATCATGAAAAGAGTGAAACTATTTATAAATTTTGTGAATGACGTCCTTCATAAATAGGCTAGAATCCATACTTGGAAGAGCAGACTGAAGAGAGTAAAATCAACTATTAAAATTTATTTAAATCTTTTTTTCTGGGCGTAATTAAATGCATACTATTAACTTCAAGCTTTTGGGGATGAAAAATACTTAAGCTCATTTATACCCCTAATTGAAAAGGTGTCTTTCTCTTTTAAAAGTTAGCTACAATGATATTTTTTATGAGATATTAAAATTTNGCTTGGACGAGCAGACTGAAGAGAGTAAAATCAGCTATTAAAATTTATTTAAATCTTTTTCTCTGGGCGTAATTAAATGCCTACTATTAACTTCAAGCTTTTTTGGAGAATCGATCGACAACTTAAATGTTGGGGATGAAAAATACTTAAGCTCATTTATATCCCTAATTGAAAAGGTGTCTTTCTCTTTTAAAAGTTAGCTACAATGATATTTTTTATGAGATATTAAAATTTTGTGTGTTATTTATATAAATATGAAAGTTTAGATGTATATATGTGAATATGGTATGTAAATAGGAATTGTTGCATAAGATGTTATATGTAAATAATACAAATAAAATCACATTGCAACATGTAACAAATATTTGGTCTAATATGATTGAACTTCACTAGTTTATAATTATTTAATTGCATNATATGTAAATAGGAATTGTTGCATAAAAGCTTATATGTAAATAATACAAATGAAATTACATTGCAACATGTAACAAATATTTGGTCTAATATGATTGAACTTCACTAGTTTATAATTATTTAATTGCATAGAAAAAAACATACTAATTTTTTAATGGATAAATTAATTTACACTTTATTTTTGTCAAGTGTTGGTGAGTAGCTTTGAAAATTAGGGGCAGCTTATTTGGCTGGTTGGACACATAGCTATGTTGAGTTACATGGGTCTCTAGATGGAGTAATTATGGTGACTTATAAGAATTGATTTGCTTGAGAGCATTTGCATACATACCCATCCAATTCCTATGTATTTGCATATCTAACCCCAAAACTTTTACTTTTTTTACATTTATACAATACAAGTATTTCATATAACATAAGAAATCTCTCTTTTAAGTTCTCGAAAGTAAAATACATTTTCATGCATGGTTAAGCTAGCATATATGTAAAAAATAAAGTGTAGGTGTCAAGTATTTAAATGCATAGGAATTGAGTGTTATTGTACAACAAATTTACTTTTGATTGAATTTTCGGTGGATTCGATGGTTTGAAACAAGACTCGTGTCAAAAAATGAATCTCAAGCTCATGCGTGGGCATCGAAAGCAGGGATAATTAAGAGGTTGCAGTCGCTCCTTCAGAGGCTGGTCGATTAAGAATCGACCCACCGTAGGTCAACTGTCTGAGAGGTCGGCCGATCAAAAGCCGGCTGATAAAAAGATGACCTCCCAGAGGTCGATCAATCTGGAGCTGACTGACCGAAAATTGATTGATCAGACAGATGATTGATTCTAACTTTCTATAAATGAAGAAAACATTAATGTAAAAGCTCTTCTTTTTTTTTTACTGCTAATACATGGGAGAGAGACAACTCTTTGAATCTCTCTCTCTCTCTTTATTTACGCTCTATTCTTTGGAAGTGCATGTAAATCAATGAATAAAAAACAAGAAAAGAAGACTAATAAAATTCATTTAATTTTTTTTTAATTAAATTCAAGCTTTAAACTAAAATAATAATAATAATAATTCAAACATGTCGTTCTATAAACACACATTTTGAAAACTCTACACGTATTTATGTTTTTCTATTTAAAATTTCCAAAATTTATTTTCATTCATAATTGTATTTTTCTCTCTAAAAAAATAATCTAATAAAATAAATTCTTTAATTTTTTTTAAAATTTTTTTAATTAAAATAGAAGCTATATTTTACAAGTTAGTAAAAAAAAAAAACAAAAAAAAAACTTAAATCACAATACAATAGAAAATGTTTTTAACAAAGTTATATTTTTTCATAACTTAATGTTAATTCCTCATATATAGAGTTTACCATCAAATAATTCAAATTCTATTATCTTCACAGTAACAGGCTGGATGTTGAATCCAAAAGTGTCTGGAAAACACACATAAAATATAGAACGTCACACCAGAAAAAGAGGAAGAAGAGTACAATGAAGAACATTGAAGAACACGTAAGGAATGGGCCTTAGTTTTATAAAATTATAGATCTGCCTCTTCATCAGTAACTTTTAGAGGGGTCATTTGGTAAATCACAAGAACATTTGAATATAGTGAGGCTGGTTGATTTATCTGAACTGTGACTAACTCGACTCCTCGTCGATACTTGATCCGAATTCGGATTATCTGACTACTGGTTTGAAGAAAACCGACATTCGTTCTGAAGGACGAGATCATTTGATATGCTTATTGGCATCTTACATTTTCCCCGTCAGCTCTGATCCGTCGATCGTTACGTAACTGTTCGTCGTCAATTATTGTAAACAACCGATTAAGCGATCGATCATCCCCTTCTTTCTAAACCTTCTGATTGTACTGAGATTCGTGTCGACTGAGATTCGTGCCGACGTATTTTGTATCACATAAAAAAATCATTAATTTATAAATTTAATAGCATGATCAATCCAAATCTTCTGGACTGGCTCGATTACGGCCGATGGCAAGTGGCGCAAGCAGGAGCCGTTGATGAGTTGGAGGGGAATTCTGTCAGCTGGTTGTTCAGACTTAAATCACACGTGCTAAATCTACCTTCACATGCTTTCACGTTCCAATTCTAGCTTAGGTGACCTACATTATTCGAATATTATATCACACGACTCCTATCTATTTGCATATCTAAACCAAACAATTTAATATTTACATTTATAACCCTTTTAGTGTCATAACTTCACACACATAAAAGTAAATATTTTAATTTTATAAAGTTAGTTATATGTAAATGTATGAATAAGATTTTTGTCGAATAAAACATGATTGTCATTATTTTTTTAGAAAATATTACGTATGGAGTCTGGATGCAAGCAATGTCCGGACAATGGACGTGGTACGCTCGATGGAAAAGAAAAATCGGGTGTATTGTTGCTGTTGTCCGGACGACTGTTTGAGTCTGGTCTTCGAACGAAATGTTTTCTCTATTTTTAAACGTTTGGACGAATTATTAAAATTTATAAGGGATTTATATAAATAACACTCAAACTATATATCATACAAAAAATTTCACTAAAATTAACCCTTTTTTAATATTAAATTTTGATGTCATGATGACACTAAAGTGATGTATATGCAAATATCAAAATTAAAATATTTGACAAATAAATACATAAAAATTGCATGATTTATATGTAAATTGACCCAAAAATTGAAACTAATTTCAACGGCATTCCTTATAAAAACCCTAATCTACTTTCCCTTCACTCCATCACTAGTAGAGAGCATCCATGGCGTCTTCTTCTTCCTCTTCGCTCTCCAGCTACCTCTTTCTCTCTGTTCTCTCAGTCTCTTCAGCGCTGGCGAGTAATCCCGGCGGCGGGTGCTTCATTAACGCAATCTACAGCTTCGGCGACTCCATTGCCGACACCGGAAACCTTCTCCGAATGGGTCCGGCGGGCGTCTTCAATCCCATTGGGCATTTGCCTTATGGACTTAGCATGAAGAAGAGAACCCCCACAGGCCGGTGCTCTGATGGCCTCCTTATAATCGATTATCTTGGTGAGGGTTCCTAAGTTCTTTTTTTTCTTCTTTGTTTGTGATTGATTTTGGTTAGGGTTTGAAAAAGTTATTAAAGTTGTTTTGAGATGAATGTCATATTAATTATGAATGTTTTTTTTTAAATTTGTTATGCTCTTCTTGAAATGAAGTGTCAAAATAGTTCCCGACTATTTATTTGGGAGAGTTTTAGACTCAGAATTTATAGAAATGTTAAAATAATCTCCGGGCACTTTAAATTGGAGCTAAAATGGTTCATGTGGAGCAGCAGGGACCTAGGTAGGGTTTAGGAGAGGCAATTACCACCCATCAACTTCAAATTTTTACTTAGGATGACAATTTGGTATTTTGCCCCTTCTAAAATATCACTTTGCCCTTCGTCACCCTTACCCCTCACAGGTTCCCCCCCACACCCGTCTCTCAAAAGTGATATCAATACTTCTATACACTCTAGGACTAAAACGGCTATATGTAAATAGTCTGGAATTATTTTGACACTTATCAATAAATTTACTATAATATAATAGATAAGGGGACATATTTATAATATCTACAAACCACAATAACTTCTTTAAAAAAAAATCATTTTTTTTCCCTAGCAATTCACAATTACTTTTATAAATAGCTACAACAATCCCAAACAACCCCTTAGTTGTAGGTCAAATCTTACGATAAGATCACTAGGGGTATCTAGATCTAGAAGTTATTTCATGAAAAGATTTTTTAAAATTTTTTTCATAGTTTTTGTTGCTCTTTCTTCATTAATCTTATGAAGAGTTAGATGATATATCAGGAAAATTTGAGCTGTAATTCTCCATGGTTGAATCGAAATCTACAGCGGCGATACGAATGGTTGAATTCGCTAATTTCTTTTCAATATTCGCTCCTCGCTTTTGAATTTAAGTTTGATTATTTTCCAACCCTTTCTACAATCAGCAATGGCTCTAAATCTTTCACTGATCAACCCCTACATGGATAAAACATCAAAATTTGATGATGGAGTCAATTTCGCCGTCGCTGGAGCTACAGCTCTTGATGTGCCATTCTTCATGTCAAATGATGTTATCATGCCCTATGCTGCAAGTTCTATTGGAATTCAGCTCAGCTGGTTCAATACCCATCTCAGCAGTGTTTGTTCAACACGGGAAGGTATTTAATCATAAATTTTGCAAAAATTGGCATACTAATTATAAGAAGATTTACATAGATACCACATAATTCCCTTGCATTTACATATCTAACACCTAAACTTCAATTTTTACGTGTATGTGACCTTTTACCTATGCATGAAAATATGTGTTTTTATGTGATATGAGAGATTTGGGTGGTATAAGTGTAAATAAATAAAGGTTAGAATGGTAGACCTGTAAATATAATGTTAAATTTAGCATTTTGCCTTTTAACTGAGAAGAATTGCAGAGTGTAGTAAGAAGCTTGAGAGGACTCTTTTCTTGGTTGGAGAAATTGGGGGAAATGACTACAGCTTTGCATTCTATCAAGGGAAATCAATCGAAGATGTTGCAACTTTTGTTCCACAAGTTGTTCAACTCATAGTAGGCGCAGTCAAGGTGAGTTGTTTATCTGCGAGGTTTAGATTAAATTTTCATAAATATTTCTTTAGTCTCATAAATTCTATAATCTTCTCAAGTTTTATTTTCCTCCCAAATTAGGCTAAATCTCAAAGGATTAGAATTTAAGAGATTTAACTATATTTGATATTTTTTGTGCCAAGTAATTTTCAAAATTTGACAATAATCTTATTTATATTGAGCACCCTCGAACATGTCTGAATAATGTCTGTTGAATCTAAAAATGTCCGCAAATCACTCTCAAGGAATATAGCATAAATAAGAGAGAGAGAGAGAGAGAGAGAGAGAGAGCTTCTATAGTTGAGCTATATTCTCTTGAATGAAAAGTAAAACGGGCAGAGAGCTTTTTACAATAAATGCTTCTTTTATTTATAGAAGATTTAGCACAATAGTAAGTCCAAATTTGGATGGGATTTGTGTTGGGTATTTCAAATATTTTATAAGCAAATACTCATTATTTGGTCACTTTTTAGCTCGGTCATCTCAGCTCAATCGCTGAGCTTGGTCGGCTCTGCACGATCGATTATCTTGGTCAGTAGGGCTCGATCGGCATGGCTCGTCCGATAGATTGTCTTGGTCGGTAGGGCTCGATCAGCTTAGCTCGATTGGTTGATTATCTTGTTTGCTAGGGTTCAATCAGCTTGGTTCGCTTGTTGAACTTGGTGGGCTCAAAGATCCTCTTTCTAATGAGAAGTTCTTTGATATCCATTGGATGTCCGAGGACGTTGTGGAACAGTCCCTTCCCTCGGGTGGGCTCTCCTGCAGGATAAGCTTTTGACTCTGCTTTCCCTTAGGTAAAGGTTCAAACATCTTTCTAGTGAGCATCAAGTTGAGTTGCTTTGTTGTTACCAGTCGGTCATCCTCACGTCAGTTTTTTATTAGGTTAGCTTGGCTTGGCCTGCTCGATGGGTCCCACGATCTCCATGCACAGGTTCTTTCTCCATCATGCTTTTTGATATGGTCCTTAGCTTGGCATGCTCGATGGGTCTCACGATCTCGTTGCACGGGATATTCCTCCATTACGCTTTTTGATCGATATGGACCATTAAATCCCCATGAGATATGCACTAGCACCATTTTGATGTATAATTTCTTACTAAAATGTGGGCATTTACATACCACACAATTTTTATTTATTTACATATCTAACACTTAAACTTTCACATTTACATTTACAACACTTAAAACATTAACATCACATAAAAATATCACTGTTATTAACTCCTTTAAAACCGAAAGATGCCTTTTCCCCGCGTAAGTTTACGACACCAAAGCATTATAAGCATAAATATCAAACTTTAGATACGTTAATACAGAAGTATTGCATGGTATGTATGCAAATTTCCCTACAAAAAGCCTTTTTTTTCTCTAATTTTTGCTATATTTTACAACAGCATGTGATTGAAGCTGGAGCTGTTCATATTATTGTACCTGGCAATTTTCCAATTGGATGCTTTCCAAGCTTTTTGGTGAATTATAAAGGCAAAGGTGCAAAAGTATATGACAGAAACAATTGCATCAAGGAGCTGAACACATTTTCACAGGTCCACAACAAGAAACTGCAGGAAGCGCTTGAAAGCTTGGGAGAGGCTTATCCTCACGCCAACATTCTCTATTCTGATTACTATCAAGCTTTCATGAACCTCATTGACAAGGCTTCCATTCTTGGTATGTTTATGCAATTTCTATATTTTTAAGTATCATATATTGTATTTATACACACACATATATATGTATGTATGTGAGTGTGTGTGTGTGTGTGTGTGTGTGTGTGTGTGTGTATTGATATACATACGTATACATATCCATTCACATATATATTGATACACATACGAATTTTTTTTTCTTTTTTAAATGAATGACTAGAGACTATTATACGAGTCTCCAGCCACCCCTAATGTGTCTAACAATTCAAGTACCATCTTTTTAAAGCCAACTGTGTCATAGTGGATTCAAACCCCCTGAGAGGTCTTATACCGTGGATGCCAACCAACAGGCCGGGGTATGCGACACAATAAATATATGTGAAACCTCTAAAACATCCACAACCTAATTGAAATCTTTTATAGGCTTATTATAGCATTAAATGGGAGAAAACAAAATGAATAAAAAAACACACCATAAATTTTTATGTATTTACATACGTGACTTTTAAACTTCACTTTTTACAAATATACCGCCTTACCTATGTATGAAAAAACAAAGATGCATTTTACGTTTCAAAAGTTAAAATGCTGGTATTTGTTGTAGGATATAAAAGATTTGGGGGGGTATGAATATAAAAAAACAAAGTAGCTGTTAAATATGTAAATACATAAGAATTGGATGGTATGGTATGTATGTAAATGCCACTAAAAAAAGTTATATTTAGTGCAATTTTATATTTTTTGGCAGGTTTTGATGAAAGCTCATTACTTAAATCATGCTGTGGGGGTGGTGGACAATACAATTTTGATATAAATATGATATGCGGAATGCCAGGTGCATGGCCCTGCTCTGATCCCTCAAAATACTTAAGCTGGGATGGCATTCATTTGACACAAGCAGCTTATAAAAACATGGCCCAGGCTCTGATTGACAAGTTTATATTCCCAACCTCCAAGTTTCAGAAAATATGGAAGTGTTGAAAGTAGCAACATGTAAATGCAAAAAAGAAAAGTGAAAATGTAAAATAATTTGAATGATTTGAAATTATGTAAATAGTGTATGAGGGATTAGTTAAAATCTATATTTGCACTATTTTTAAGGCACATTTAATATTTTTGTGATGTGTTTTGATCTCCAATTTGATAATAATAGCTTGAAGTGCTTTTCTTTTGGGGAAAATTTAGATTTATATGCCTCTCCCTTGTATTTTCATGTTTATATGTTTATATATGTGTAGTGCTTGGTGCTTTTAATCTATGCATGAAAAGGTGTGTTTCACTTGAAAGCAATGATAATTAGTGCTGTCGAAAAGGATTGTTGTTCGCAAATAGCTCGTGTTTGACTTGTTCGTTAAGTAAGCGAGCTGGACATAAGCAATTTTTTTTAAACTCGAATTATGAATGAGCCGAACACGAACAACTATTAATATATTATGTATAATAATAAAAAAAGTATTATGTATAGTATAAATCATAACCGTTCGTGTCGTAATGTGGTTATGTGTTTTTTTTTTTTTTTTTTNTCGTGTTGTAATGTGGTTATATTTTTTTTTTTTTTTTTACTCGTAGATTTGGTCCAGATTTGAATCCAACTCTCTCCACATAATTTTTTCCAATTAATTTAATGAGCCAATTTTGAATCAAATACAAACAAGAATATTTAAACAGAGTCAAAGGTGAACATCGTGTTCACGAGCCAATTTCGAACACGAGCCGATTTTGAATAAGCCGAAGGCAAATCAAGCTTGAGCTCATTTATAGCCCTAATACAAATACTGCTCTTTTTTAACGTGATACTAAAGATTTGCATGAGATTTTGTGTAAATGTGAAAGTTTAGGTCCGAGATAAGTAAATACATGAGAATTGTGTGCTACGTATGTAAACGCCCCTTCTATTTACATAAATACGAGGCCATTCCTATGTATTTAAGTATCCGAGGACCTAAACTTTATTTTTGACATTTATTCCACCCAAATCTTTCGCATCGCATAAAAAATTCTACTATTTTAAACTATAAAATGTAAAATATACCCTTTACATGTATGGGTAATATGGTATTTTTGTAANATGTTTATATATATGTGTAGTGCTTGGTGCTCTTAATCTATGCATGAAAAGGTGTGTTTCACTTGAAAGCAATGATAATTAGTGCTGTCAGAAAGGCTTGTTTTTCGTGAATAGCTCGTGTTTGACTCGTTCGTTAAGTAAACGAGCTGGACATGAGCAATTTTTTTTAAACACGAAGTATGAATGAGCCGAACACGAACAACTATTAATATATTATGTATAATAATAATAATATTATTATGTATAGTTTAAATCATAATAGTTCGTGTTGTAATGTGGTTATATGTTTTTTTTTTTTTTTTTACTCGTAGATTTNGTCCAGATTTGAATCCAACTCTCCATATAATTTTTTCCAATTAATTTAATGAGCCAATTTTGAGTCAAATACAAACAAGAATATTTAAACGGAGTCGAAGGTGAACACCGTGTTCACGAGTCAATTTCGAACACGAGCCGATTTTGAGTAAGTCGAAGACAAGCCAAGCTTGAGCTAGTTTATAGCCCTAACACTAATACTGCTCTTTTTTAACGTGATACTAAAGATTTGCATGAGATTTTGTGTAAATGTGAAAGTTTAGGTCTGAGATAAGTAAATACATGAGAATTCTACTATTTTAAACTATAAAATGTAAAATATACCCTTTACATGTATGGGTAATATGGTATTTATGTAAACTTTAAAACTTAGGTTTTAGATATGTAAATGCATAGGAATTGAATGACATGTATGGAAAATGACATAACAAATGCCACTATTTTAAGTTTATAAGAGTGAAATATGCCTTGACAAGCATNATGTAAACTTTAAAACTTAGGTTTTAGATATGTAAATGCATAGGAATTGAATGGCATGTATGGAAAATGACATAACAAATGCCACTATTTTAAGTTTATAAGAGTGAAATATGCCTTGACAAGCATAAGTTTGCTATGTTTAGGTATTAAGCTATGTTAGCTATGTAAATAAATGAGAATTGAGTGGTATTTATATTTGCAAATATTTTAATTTCTTATTTGTGATGTTAAAAATTAGAAGGTTATTTAAGTTGATATTAAAATTAAGGTATATGGGATATTAAATGCATAATAATTGTTGGGTATATTCTTCAATCTCCTACCTTAATCCTTTCATCATGGATGAGTACTTTCTCTCTCTCTCTCTCTCTCTCTCTCTCTCTCTCTCTCTCTCTCTCTCTCCCCCAATAATTTTTATATGATTACATTTTACAATTATTTAAAAAGTATATAATTTGATTTTATATGAAATTTATTATCTTCAATTATTAATAAAGCTATTAAATAATGCAAGGGTAAAGACAAAAATAAAAAATGATTATAGAAATATTAAGCGCATTTCGAGACATTTAGCATAGAAATCATTACATTAAAATTTATAAAAAATAAATAAAAAATTATGCAAGATGTAAAATTAAGCTATATGGGAATGCAACATAAAAAACAATAAGCAGTCATATCAATTACCCTTTTCTCATGAAATGATCCTCTTTTTATAGAGAAAGAGGTATTATATGTGAAGTTATATGTTTGCCCATACTTTAATGGTGGTGTTACAGAATACTTTGGATATTATACATGTATGGCCCTACTACTCGACTATCCTCTAACTCAATCAATTATGCTGAATTAGGGTTACCAATCGGCCTTTGATGATCTTCGGGTCAGCAAGACTGACTCGATCAAATTTGCTTTGTCGTTCAGTCATTCTAGTATGATTGTCGATTGTTGATCCTTGAATGATTATCTCTGTAGGTAGAACAAAATTAGGCTATCAAACAATGGGCGAACTATCGTAATTTGATAGATTACTCATTCCTTGATGACAGAGGGTCCTCATTAGAGATGTTCATGGGCTATGTTATTGACAGTTATTGGCCTCTAAAAAGAAATCTCAGAGGTGATACTGAACTCATTCCTTCAGTCGGACTACAATGATAGGCAGGCTGAAGCCTTTATTTGGTTAGATTAACATAGGTCCTCGATTCAGGTGGTTTACGTCTGATCATCCTCTAGGGCTAGATCAAGGGGTTTACCTCCCCCCCNGAATAATGTATATGACCCATCAATTTGTGTAATAAATAATATAGCAAAGCTAATTCTCATTTCTTATCATAATAATCATAATAAATATTACAAACAAATAAATACATTTATAAAGGAGCCACCTATTAATTCAACTTTTATACAATAGTGTTGATATTCTCACTCTAGAAAGCTTGATTTCTATGGGCTTGTTTGAAATCTTTTGCCTTTTATTTTTTATTATTTATTTTATCTTGTTAATAAAATATGTTTGATATGTTATAATATATTTACTTGTTTTAAAAAAAAATTAAAATAATTTTTAGTTGTTTTGAGCATTTTAAAAATAAGTTAATTATTTTAATAATAATAAGTAAAACCATAATAAAATGCACTAAATAAATATGTTTTGAAAATAAAAAATAAAAAATAAAAATTATCTCAGATAAACTAAACTGACTGTTCAAATGTAAGCTGATTGTAAAGAGCTTACACTCGACAAATGTAAACTGATTGTGGTAACACATAATATAACATTTGTATCTTCGATTCCAAATCCCATTAATATTTAGATATAGCATTTTATATATTTATTTTATATTTATTTATATTTATCTAATAATATTATCATATTGAATTAATTTGTATATTTATTTTTCCATCAGATTAATGACTTNATAAATAATATAACAAAGCTAATTCTCATTTCATATCAAAATAATCATAATAAATATTACAAACAAATAAATACATTTTATATTATACTATCAAAATGTAATGAAGGTATGTTCATCCTTATTTAAAAAGGAGCCACCTATTAATTCAACTTTTATATAATAATGTTGATATTCTCACTATAAGAAGCTTGATATAATATATTTAGTTGTTTTAAAAAAAATTTAAAATAATTTTTAGCTGTTTTGAGCATTTTAAAAAAAAGTTAATTATTTTAATAATAAAAAGTAAAACCATAATAATTTGCACTAAATAAATTGTTTTGAAAATAAAAAATAAAAAATAAAAATTATCTCAGATAAAATAAACTGACTGTTCAAATGTAAGCTGATTGTAAAGAACTTACACTCGACAAATGTAAACTGATTGTGGTAACAAATAATATAACATTTGTATCTTCGACTCCAAATCCCATTAATATTTAGATATAGCATTTTATATATTTATTTTATATTTATTTTATATTTATTTTATATTTATCTAATAATATTATCATATTGAATTAATTTGTATATTTATTTTTCCATCAGATTAATGACTTTTGAAACTTACAAGTTACAAGCGACAAAGAATATTTGTTTGCTGCCCCCACCGACAAATAGGACCGTTTGTTTTGACCACTGGGACCCACTGCATATCCTTCGCTCCCAGCCTGTTAACCTGCACCCAATAAGCTTCAAAATTTGGAAAATACGATCATCGATCAGCTAAACTACTTAACACCAAACAGCTAAACTCCCCAATCAACACTTCGCACGCCACTAAAAAAACATAAAGAGCATCTCTATGCCAGCGCCGCACACCCACAATCCTATGCAGCAACAGTTGCTCGATTGAAGCCTCCGTCGCCACTACATAATCTTTGTTAAACATAAATCTAATGTTAATTTAACGGACTAAAACGCATTGATAATTAATCGCGTACTAACGTCATTATAACGGATTTCATATCACTAGATTGTTTTTTGAATTAAATAATAAAAAAAAACTCTTGATTTTTTTTTTTTTTTTTGCTGAATTAAAATCAAGAAAAAAATAAATTTTTCTGTGCGGACTCCTGACGTAGCTTTACGTGCGGACCAGTTATTTCTAAGTTATTTTCAAGTTATTTTTAATAATACCGAAATAACCCAAAAATACCCAAAAAATAAAGACCGCGGGTTATTTCTAGGTTATTTTTAATAATACCAAAATAACCCAGAAATACCCAAAAAATAAAGACCGCGGGTTATTTCTGGGTTATTTTGGTATTATTAAAAATAACCCAGAAATAATTTGAAAATAACTTTAAAATAACTTGGTCCGTAGATAAAGCTAATTCAGGAGTCCGCACAGAAAAAACACTCCAGAATTAGAGAGGAAGAAGAATAGAATTAGGGTTTGTTTCTTCTTCTCTTCTGCTCTCATCTCCTGAATGAAAGAAAGGCAGGAGTACTTCAATAGCAGGCAATCCACTGTTTTGCAATCCGGAATCCAATCTTATCCTCAATTTCTCTGCTTATAATCCGAGAAAAACCAGCGGCCGTCATTTCATCCAGCGTAATGGCGATGGCAACAGAGCAGAGGAGGTACATTTCGTCTGCGGAGCTTGGAAAACACAGCTCCCGTTCGGATCTATGGATCTCGATCCAGGGTAAGGTTTATAACGTCACGGATTGGGTGAACAATCATCCCGGAGGCGAAATCCCTCTTCTCAGCCTCGCCGGACAGGATT